>JAMLFT010008670.1:0-13472 GCA_026544285.1 Pachyrhizus erosus | reverse complement strand
TCCGATCTTAATTTTTTTATAAATTATGTTTTTAAATTTTCACTTATTCATAATAAAAAAATATTTGATGTCTAAAATATAAAAAAATCAAAGAATAAAAATAAAAAATATCATATTTTAAGAATCAAAAATATATTTAATTTTAATTTTTTTCTACTCTTACAAGATACATTAAATGCTAACGTTGAAAATAAAAATATTAATGTTGGAACAACTATTACTATAAACTTTCAACAGAAGAAAAAATTAATGAAATTAAATAAAAGACTTAAAAAAAAATTTAAAAATTTCAATGATCAAATATAATAAAATTATTTTTGAATGACTAAAATCAAGATGAATTAATATGTGGTGGGTCAAAATCATATTTAACTCATTTTATTATTATTATTATTATATAATTATATAATTATGTTCATACTTCATTTTTTATAATTATTAAAAATAAAATTAATTATTTTAATAATTAAAAATAATATAATAATAATTAAATAACAAAATTATTACTATAAATTTAACTAAAAATATATTTTTATTTTTAAATATATTTTTAAGTTCTATATGATTTATTAATTTATGTGTTTATATAATTGAATTAAAATATAGTTAATAACTTAATTTATAATTTATTTAAAATACATCAATAAAATTACTTTAAAAAAGCATGAAATAAAATTTCTACTAATTTTTTAAAATTTGATACAACTCAGCGACAATAAAGTTGGGTTTACTTTATTTCATTCTAACCTCATATAAACAACTTAAACTCACGTTTAATTTGTTTTGTTGTCTTTCCTGACTGGTAGTATAAATTGTTTTGATGAAATAGTAATGTGTATTTGAATTTGACAAAATATACCATGTCCAAATCCACCTTGCCCAAATTTATTAAAATTAAAGAAGTCTTTTGTAACAACTCGTATGAATTGATGTCAATGTTGAACTATAGTGACTCAACAATTTTAATTTCATTGTCATAATCTTTTTCTTTAATTTTGCATGAGAAATGTATTTAAACTAGTGAGCTTTTCAAATATGTTAAAAGCATAATACTATTATAAAATAATTAAAATAGAATATTGAGAAATATAATTTCTAAAACAGAAACTTAGTAGGCATATTTGTATATAATGTCATAGTAAGCTGAAAAATACTCAAACATGCATGCAAGAATTTTCCTTACTTCTATTAAATAGTTGTTTTTGGTCTGCTTTACGTTGTCTTGTTTTGTTATCTTTATCTTTTAATGTTTTAGTTTCTCTGACATGGTCAATAAGTGGTTCCTAGACTTATGGAGCAAGTAGTCAATATCTAAGATTGTTGAAACCTTGGTAACATAATAGCTTTTCTATTCTATTTGAATATTATAAAATGCACCATTGTTTGCTTATGAATAAAATTATTTTGCACTCCTCATTAAAACACTCCTATGTATTTGTTTCTCTATTTTTCTCTTCTTTCATAAAACCTTCAAAATGGTATCAATAGCTTTCTTCTTATGAGGCCTATAAAAATGGAAGTTGAATCAAATTTTTCGCAAGTCACTCTTTCTATCTTTGATAGGGAGAACTATAACTTTTTGACAGTGAGACTGAAGGCCTTCCTCGATGCTCTAGATTTGTGAAAAGTTGTGGAAGAAGATTATGAAGTGCCTCTACTGCCTTAAAATCCCACCATGGTTCCAAATAAAGAATCAAAACGAGAGAAAAACTAACAAGACAAAGGCCAATTCATGTCTATTTTATGGTGTTTCACAAACCATCTTCACTAGAATTATGACCCTCAAAACACCAAAAGTAATATGGGACTATTTGAAGGAAAAATGTATAGGGGATTTGAGGATTTGAGGTATGCAAGTGCAAAACTTAATGAAGAAATTCGAGATGCAAAGAATGAAAGAGTCTAAGACAATTTAAGATTACTCAAATAGATTGTTTAGAATTACTAACAAGGTTAAATTATTGGGCATTACATTTGCTGATTCCAAAATTATAGAAAAAATTATGGTTACAGTGCTTGAGAGATATAAAGCATCAATAGTTTTCTTAAAAAACACAAAGGATCTATCCAAGATCACCTTGGTGGAAATATTACATGTCTTTCAATCTCAGAAGCAACAAAGGCTTATGATGTAAAATTATGTGGCTAAATGAGCTTTACCAGCCAAGCATGATGAAATTGGAAACATTACAAACAACCAAAGTAAAGGGTAGGGTAAAAGGAAAAAATACCCATCTTGTTAGTATTGCTAGAAAATGGGTCACCCATTGTTCAAATGCTAGACAATACCAAACACAAAGTGTAGCAAATGCAATCAACTTGGAAATGAATTTGTGATCTACAAAGGCAAATTTCAATAGCATGAAGTCAATGCCTAGGTTGTCGAGCAAGATAAAAATGATCAAATTTTTGTGGCAACATGTTCTTCAGCTATAAGTAATTCAACATGTTAGTTGATTGATAGTGGTTGTACATACCACATTGTAGATGTTCTTTATGTACATGATATTGATAAAAATTTATTAAGTGTGGGTCAATTGATAGAAAAAAAATTTAAAGTATCATTTGAAAATCAGCATTATCTTGTCTTTAATGTCACTAGTTAGGATATTCTAACGATTAAAATGAGAGGTAAAAGTTTCTCATTTGATCCACTGAGGACAAACATACAGTCTATTTCGCTCAAGCCAACTTTACAAAAACTTTGACACAAAAGGCTTGGTCATTGTCATGTTGAAAGAATGTTGAACATGAAGAAGAAAACATGACTAATGGTTTACATATTCTCTTTAAGAATTTTCCAAATTATATTGCTTGTTAGTTTAGTAAACAAAATAGATTGCCATTTCCAAAATCCACTTGAAGAGCCTCTCAAAAATTGCAATTAATTCATACTAATGTGGTAAGAACTTAAAGAACATCATCAATACAAGATAATCTATACTTTGTTCTTTTCATAAATGATTTTTCAAGAATGTATTGAATTTTTTTCTTGAAATTTAAGCACCAAGTAATTGGAGTGTATACAAGGTTCAAAATGATGGTGGAAACTCAAAGTGGCTGCAAGATTCAACTTCTAAGATTTGATAATACGAAGGAGTATACTTTATTATAATTTAATTTATTTTGTGAAGAAGCAGACGTTGAACATCATGTCATAGCTCCGTACTTTGCACAACAAAATGGAGTTAATGAAAGGAGAAAGAAATTAGTAATGGAGATGGCTAAATGCATGTTGCATTGGAAGAATTTGCCTAATTAATTTTGGGTAGAATCAACCAACACAATAATCTTTCTTCAAAACTGACTTCCAACTAAGGTCTTGAAAGATAAAACTCCTTTTGAGGCTTAGTATGAATATAAAATTTTGCTAACCTTTCTTAAAATGTTTGATTTTGTTTATTTTTCACATGTTCCACAAGTTAAATGTGACAAACTTAACAAGAAAATAATTTTGAGTATTTTGGTGGGCTATAGTTCAGTCTCAAAAGCTTACAAAGTGTATCATCCTCAACCCAGAAATGTGACTATTACTATAAATGTGCATTTCAATGAAGATCAATGGGATAGGAAAATTACACAAGTAACAATTGGATCCTTCAACAATATTAAAGATTATCAAATTGGGAAACAAACAATAGAGTTGTGGCATAATGAATTAGAAGATAGGCCTTCAATTAGAGGCGCAAGGTTGTTGTTAGATATTTATCAAAAAAGTAATGTAGCAATGTGTGAACCTCCTTATTGTGAGGAAACACTAAAAGACCCATAGTGGAGAAATGTAATGAAGAAGGTGATATCAATGATTTAGAAAAACAAAACGTAGGAATTGGTTGACAAGCTTAAAGATTGGAGTTAAAAGGGTTTTTAAAACTAACCTTAATGCAAATTGCTCAATCAATAAATACAAGATCGGACTTGTAGTTAAAGGGTATGCACAAACTTTTGGTGTTGATTATTTTGAAATTTTTGCTTTCGTGTCTAGATTAGATAGAATTAGATTAATGTTAGTTGTTGTTGCTAAAAAAGGCTAGAAAGTATTCTAGTTGGATGTAAAATTAACCTTTTTAAATGGTGTTTTACAAGAAGAAATATATGTGGATAGTAGAAGGATTTATGAAGCAAGGTGATGAAGAAAACAAAATATCTACTTAAAAAGATCCTTTATGACCTAAAACAAGCACCAAGGGCCTTGTATAACAAGATAAATGATTACCTATTAAGCATAGGGTTTGTAAAAAACTTATTTGAATTCACTCTTTATGTTAAACATAAGGGGAATAATTTTCTTATAGTTTCCTTTTATGTTGATGATCTTTTGTTAATTGAAGATGATATAAGGTTGGTTGAGGAGTTTATATAAGAAATAATGTAGGCTTTTAAGATGATAAATATTGGTCTTATAAGCTATTTTTTTGGAATTGAGATCAAAAAAAAAAAAAAGAATGATGTGTTTATTTGCCAAGAAAAACATACAAAAGAAGTATTGAAAGCATTTTCAGATGGAGGAGTACAAAGCAATAAGCACACTAATTAATCAAAAGGAGAAATTAAGTAAGCAAAATTGTGCTAATAAAGTTTATGAAGGATACTATGAGAGTTTGATTAGATTTCTATTGTATCTCACTACAAAGCCAAATATTTTATTTGTGTAAGTCTCCTATCTTAATTTATACATTATGCTAGTGAAATATATTTAAGACATGAAGAGTTGTATGGATTCTCCAACAATGACTAGGCTAAATTTGTTGATGATATAAAGAAAACTTTAGGATATTGTTTTACCCTAAATTCTAGAGTTTTTTCTCTGTACACAAAAAAATAATAAATTATAGTTCAATCTACTATTTAAGTTGAGTTCAATAGTAGCAACAACAACAATAAATTATTTTTTATGGTTAAAAAAGATTTTGTAATTTATATATACAACAAAATCATAAGATTGAAATCTTTATTGACAACCAAACAACAATTGATATTTCAAAGGATCTAGTGTGTCATGGGAAGACTAAATATTTTAACATCAAACTCTACTTCTTAAGATATTTTTAACAAAATACAGAAGTGACTTTTATTTATTACAAGATTAAAAAGTAATTAACAGATTTGTTTACAAAATCATTTTTTGCTGGACAAGTTTAATTTTTTTTATAGTAAATTGGAGTTTGCAATCATAAAGGAAGGAGGAGTGTTAATTAATTGCTTTTGGCTTGCTTTGTGTGATCTTATTTTATTATATTTATTTTTTTAATGTACTATTGTTGTTAAATAAAATTATTTCTCATTCTTCATTAAAATACTCCTTCATGTATGTTTTTCTATTTTTCTTTTCTTTCATAAAACCTACAACTTTCACCTCTTTAAATATTTGCAAAGACAAATGAACGAAAGAGAAACAAAAGATGGCACAACAACAAGCACAAGTGCACATCGAGTCCATTCCATTTAATGACCCCAAACACATTTGCCAATTTCCATCCCCCATAGTCCATTCCTTGACTCACTTTAGCCATCTTACAAACCAGAATGACCTCTCCAAGCTTTTTAGAAACTAAGTTTATGAATGTGTTAACATAATTTTTAGAATGTATTTAATATATTTCGGAAACCACGTTCCAAAATTAAGTTTAGAAATGACTATTTTTATAGAAAAAAAAAAAACCAAAAATAAGGAGGGGGGCTCTCCCACCTAGATTTAAGAAAGACGTGTAGAAAATAAGCCCAAACCCAACTATGCTTTTAGATTGAGCGAGAATCCCCAGACTTGTAGGCCCATAATACCAACATGCTTGCGAGGTGCGCATATTAAGGTCTGAATCTAATAATTTATACTTGGCATTGACAAATAGGAATAGGATTGTGTTTACTTTTAATTTATAAACTGAATAATAAAATATTTCTTCCGCCTGTTTTAAAATGATCACGTTTAAAATTTTATACTAGAATTAAGAAAATCATTAAATATTCCCAGATTTTAAAAAACACATAAATTTATTCGAGTGTCTTACCATCTCATTTCATTAATATTCTTCCTTTCTACTATGCAAAAACACCAAATAAAAATGATAAATTGAAAATTCTTAATTAATAAATTTTTAATTTTTAAAGTGACAAATAATTTAAAATAAATTAAAACTATTAAAGTTATAATTAATTTGAAACAGATGAAGGACCAATAATTTAGCTGTACAAATTCGTGAGTCTTCACTTCATAAAAAGCAATTCTCTTTATTTTTATTTTTCGCTGATCATAACAATGATATTAAGTCTTCATAGTCGAAAGTGATAATGAATTGTTTTTGTCAAGAAATCATAACCACACACAAGATGTATATTCTCCTTTCACTATAATTTATTTTATGTGAAAAGCTAAGATTTGAACACTGGATTATTTAGTTAAAAAATACAAATTACTACTGCTGGTGTGAACCAGTATTAATTATCTTTCTTTAATTTATCTCTTATCTTTGGAGTAAATTGGTATATTTTCAAAATAAAAATGAATATAGTTTAATAATTGTGCAATTAAATATAGGTTTTTAAATTGTCTTATTGTTTTAAGACAAACTTCTTTGTCAAATCGAGGAACATAAAAATAGCTTGTGGGTTCGTTGCTGTAGTTCAATTGATCAAATCGAGCGTATCTTCCCTAGTGACCAAAGTCATTTTCCAAATAATAATTAGCATTGCTATATAGAAGAAAAACGCACGAATCTTACTTGTTCTACTTTTATTGGTTAAGCATGAAATTTTTGTTCAAGTGTCATAATATGATAAGGAAAGGGTTGCTGCTACAGAGTGTAGATAACAGGTGTGAGTTTGGCTAAGAATACAAGTTTAGTTGCACACAATCTTTAACTAATCAAAACAAGTTTATCAGTCAATCTCATCATTAAACTAATTATTGGACTGATCGAACTCTATAAATGTGGCATTTCTAATCACTAGATTGCGACAAGAATCGTTCTTCAAACCAATTTCAATTTTATATCTCCGCCGAAAGTGTAAGTGTATTTTTGTGTGACAGTCACTCTTGTTTTGTGGTGGGTGGAAAATTGAACATAAACTTTGAATGAAGACTATAAAGCACTGTCATTTGTCATATCTTAAAAATAGACATTAATGGATCTATACACCTATGTATTTTTTTTTTGGAAGCAAAAGAGAAATTTGTTGATAATATACACCTATGCATCTTAATAAGTTGCTTGGTAATTTTTCGTTGAGTAGCAATTTATATTATGTCATCAACCTAAGCAAGAATTATTACAAGTTTAAATAAACTTGTACAAACAAATTTCCCATTGAATTCAAACATCTGAAAATACAGGGCATCTTATGCTTGCTAGCTCCTTAATTGATTGTAACGATACTAGACACAACACTATTTAAAAAATAAACGGTCAATTTAATTTCTAAAATTGTTGCTCGTTATTAATATGATTTAACAAAATGTCAAAAAAAATTATAATTATAATTTATTTTTAAAAAAAATTTAAATTTAATCACTTGTTATTATTTTAGTCTCTGAACATGTTGAATTAATTTAAGTGACGAATTACAAGTTTAAAGACTTTTTGAGAATTTTTTTTATGTATAATAATTATATCTATGATCAAATGCATACTATTCCTTTCTTTGATCCAAGAAATATGATAGTTTTTATTTTTATCAATCCAAGAAATATGACAGTGCCCATAAACTTCATTAAAAAATAAAAAGAAAAAGAAAAAAAATTCTTTATTCATTATTTAAAGTATATATTTTTTATATTTAGGGCTCAATAAACCTAATAAGCTTTTAGACTTTAGGGCAAAAAATGAAACTCGATAATTTGTTGATTTATGGCTCGCCAGTAGTCTCGCAATCGTTGCGGGAACGACTGAAGTTATTATAACTGCATTTTTTTTTTTAACTATTGTAACGGCTTTTAAAACAATTTTATTTCTACTAAATAATATTTTTTATTTATGCTATACAAGGCTCATATTAAATGGCATAAAAAAAATCTCATATTAAATTTTCTAGGATATAAAGTATTTACTTCAAGTCTTCTCTAAAAATTAAACTAAATTAAATATCAAATAAATATCAAAGTGTTTTTTATAAGGGACCACTCAACTACTTACTATTTGGATTCATCGACCTCGAAGAAGTTCCTACGTGCCCATACCAGCCTGCAATTTTGTCTGATGTATTCCAACACTGTCCACTAAACAATTTTCATTCACTCAATTATATACTTGCACCATTCTTTCTTTATATAATCTGAATTTTGTACGAAAGGTCATCTTATCCACAGAGAGCACGTTTTAGTGCGTATTAGGTGCACTTTTTTTTATCACCTTTGACAATTCAAATTAGGTGTTTCATCTATTTTGAGTTGTTTTCAACCTAGGGAGTGGGTTAATCTTATATATAAACCGCAAGAAGTCTTTTATTATGGACTTTGGATCTATGAAAAATGGGTTAGAGTTTAAAAGTATATTGTTGATTTTTTCTCGATGGTGTGTAGTGGGGCATTAGATGTCAAGTGCAGACATCAAATGATTAAGCACACTTGTTAAATCATACAAATTGCGACTAATTCTGAACATCTAAACTGCAATAATACAAGCCTTTTATTTTGGACTTTGGATCTATGCAAATTGAGTTAAAAGTTTAAAGGTATATTTTGGAAACTTTCTCGATAGTGCGTAGTGATCAATAATTTTAGTATAATATACTAAAATTTTCTTCGAAAATTAATATGTACAGTTTCATTGTTTGATTAATAAGTTGACATTCAAAATGATTGGAAAGCAAAGAATCAATCTTTCCCGCGGACGAATTCCCCTATTTCTGACTTTCCACACACACACGAGAGTAGAAAAAAAAAAAAAAAAGAAGCTACGAGACACAAATTCAAATGGGTAAAAACAAAATATGTATTTTGACTCTAAAACATCAGGTTTTGGTTTCTATACAGATGTTAAACTTCTAATATGATACGTTAATAATTTGAAGTTGTTGATAAATCTTCGGGTTCGTAGTTGCCTTCACCCAACCCAATAATAACTATAGTAGATATGCAAAACTTTTTGCTTCTACAATAGCGACAAAACAAAAGGCGATGGTAAATTGGTAACCAATCTTCGTATACAAATTCACTATTTTTATGTGTGAAAGGTGGATAGCTAGCTTATTCCTTTCAAGGTTACATTACATATATAATATATATAAACATGCACACAATAGTTAAGTTTCTAATGCCGCAAGAGAAAGTTGCCCACTAGGCCAAAAATTTCTCCACGCATTGTACATTTTTCTTCAATATGCAGTCATGCGATCTTGTCATCTAAAACAAGACACAATAATAGACAAATAAAACATGGGCAGATCATAATAAGAGAAGGAAATGATAGAGAGAAGAACTCAAACAAAAGACATAGACTCACGTTCGAGTTTACTTTCAAAAGCTTTGAAGCAGCTTTTTCTTTGGACGGTCGAGAAAGAAAGCGATAGAAGGTCGCATAGAATTAGAGATACCCTCTTCTTTCTATGGTTGATCATTTGTGTGTGTGTGGTTGGCTGCTAGTCAAGACAAGCATATGCCGTAGTCTTCGTAAATTTTTGTGCTGGTTCTATTTGTAGTTTGACATTTTGATTTTGATTAATAACGAATTTCATTATTTATTGAGATATTTTATTATTTTTAATCTAAAAAATAAAAATAAAAATAAAAGTTGATCATTAGTTAAAAATAAACCATAGAATATAAATAAATAAGTATAATATTACTTAATATATCATCTGATGAGATTGTAATTTTAATATAAGAATGAGATGAATAAACTTTGGCTAATATAATCATACGTCAACAATTAAAATTTAAATTCATATTAAGTAATATTACAATAAGATGTAGTAATTAATATTTATTCATTATAATTCTTACATAAAAAAAAAAGATGTTATCACTAGATTTGTTTTCATACTCTTAAGAATGTATAGTAATAACTTGTATAATATGTGGACATAAATAACGTCCTTTGCTTTCAGAGCAAGTTGAGAAATCCAAATCTCATCTTTCAAGTTTCAATTAATGATGAATATGACGTATATAAAACTTGTATACGCAAAAATGACGAACAACTTACATGCACGAGAGAAGTGGCTTCGTCAACTGCGGAATGGGAAATTACGAATCGTAAACGGTAACTCGTGGCGATTTAATGCCCATGTGCTTCAAAGAAGTGATTGAACATGTACGTTCGACCAAACATATGTCGCATGTAACTGGCTCCTGCAAGGATGGTTGAAGCTCTAAAAATAAAATTTGATGTAATTAAAAAGTACATAAAAATTTCTTAATACAAATTTTATTCATTATGTCATCGTTTAAATGTTAAAATTAATATAAAAAATTCAAAATAAAATATAATAATTTATGAGAGTATAAAAATAATATAAAAAATATAATTAAAAATTAAAATAAAATGAAACATAAAAATATATTTTGTTCATTTTATAAATAATTTTCTTGTGCTTACTAAAAATAATTCCTTTGCCACTATGTGTATATTTATGCGTATGTAACCAAAAGTACAAAACTGAAAAAAAAATAACAGCTTCACATTTATTAAATAAATACCAAACTTATACAAATAAATGAACAAGGAATTTTATAGATAGTTAAAACGTATTTAATGTCTTAATTTTTAGGCAAAATACATTTAAGAGAAATTTACTTTACTCCTAAACACTCTTCAAATCTAAACCAGTTTTATTAAAATTCAACTCAAATTCATTAATAAGATTTCATGTTTCAATATTCTAAAAAAAAGTTTGAAAATGAGACTCTATTTAAAGTGGTTAATATTTAATTAACTTTTTTAATAAAAATTAATTATTAACAAAATTAGTAAATATTTCACATTTATAAATAACTGAAAAATTCTCCAAATCTAAAATTTATTTAGAATCTCACAATTTCATCAATTTAGTTAAACATTAATATACGGACAATGTTAATAAAAGTCTTTATAACGTTAATTAAAAAGTGAAAATAGGAAGGATTCAATAACTAAAATATTTATTATATTAAATTATGAAAATTATTTACTACTTATTTTTAAATAATCAGAATCTAATTTGCGCCTATTGTAAAAAGAAAGTATCAAGCGGAGCTATTAACTGTTTTATTGAAATATATTGGTATATTACGCTATAATTAAACTTAAAATTTACCTTCATCAATGCAAAATTAGTGTTCATTAGTTATCGTTTCCTGAGTTTCTGTGATAGTAATTTATTTTTTCATATTTTATACAAATAAATTAGAATAAAAAAATAAAATAAAATAGATGATATGATCAAAGAAGAAATATAAAAAAAAATTATAAAATTAACATTATTTTTTTAATAATAGTCTTCGGGTGAGGGAATAAAATATGAAGGTGTTAAAGCTATACAAACAAAAAAGAGTTAAACATGCAGTTTCTATAAATATAAAAATATTTGTTTTTAGTGTATTTATTTTTAATTTTAAAAATAGGTAAAAAATGAAATTAATTATAGATTTTATTAATAATTATGATTATTGTATACTAATTTTGATAAAAAAATAAAAAATGATTAACTTGATTAAAATTAAAGATAATTTAACTAAAAGTAATATCAAAATTATTATAACCATTAAATTTATTTTTGATATATTTTATAAAATAAAAATAAAAATTAATTATTTAAAATAAAAGAATTAAAACATAAATATTTTTTTATTTATAGAAACTAAAAATATATTTAATAAAATAATAATAATAGTAAAAAAGGTGGTCTTGCCTAGAAATTGCACATTTTTTTTTTACTTGAAATTTTGAGTGAATGTGGTAGCTAACACTGTCACAGAGACGTGTTCCATACACACAAACACAAAAAGACATGAAAAAGGTTGGATAACTGAGATGCAGCGATCAGGTACAACACGCATACCGACCATAAATATGCAGTCACTGCTTCTTGTTTGCTTGTCGTGTATCTTCGTAGAAGACATGCTAAACAGAGAAATCAAGTTATATATTTATGGATGAAACATTCTAAAACAAAATCATATGTGAGTTTGACTGTAAATATTATAAAAATAAATTTTCAAAAACATTTTTCGTCATTTAATTTTTTTATTAAAAATTTATTTAAATGTCTCCTAAATGAGTTTACTTTTAGTGAAATTTTACACAGATACAATGCTTATGGAAATAACCAATCAAAAGTTTTGTCACTAATTTTAATTTTTGTACAAGAAAGCAAGAGTTTGTGGGTGGTTATTTTTTGTGATAGGAGTGGAACTCCAATTAAATTGTTCACCTGCAATTGCTCCTTCTGTTTAAAATCCATGTGTCACAAACATGTTGGTAATTTTATATATTACGGAAATTACCATCGGTTCTCAAATTGCAGGATGCTTGAAAGTTTTTAATTTTATATATTATTGGTAGTTTAAATTGTTAAAGCATTGTACATTTTCCTCACCTGTTGGTTGCAGTTAAATTCATAATTAAACTTGTATAATCTTCTCTTCTTAGACATTACTGATGGTTATAAGTTAACCACCATAAAAATTGCAGGTATTCTTTTTGCCTAATCTTGTACATTATAACATGGATATTTTTCTGAACAATTAACATTCAATTAACTGGTAAATCTTCTTTAAACATAGCAAAGATTTTTATTTTTATTTACCAAATAATAGTAATAGGCAATAGTTTCAAATGAACACATTTCAAAATCTCAAGTCAACTAATGGAATAGGCAATACTTTCAAACGTAATTTTATATGAGATTGATTGTGTGTCTATTTATTTTTTAAGTTGAGGTAAAATTATTTTTAAATCATTGAATATAATTGCGTTAAAATAAAAGCATAGTAAGAGAAATAAAATATTTTTAAAAAATTAAGAGAAATAATTTTCAGAAGTAAAATAAACAGGCCATGAACATACATGCTCGCGTGATTTCATTTGCAATATATATATATATTTGTCATTGTTACTCCATGTTTATAAAATTCTGTATTAAACTTGGTAATTACGTTAATATTTGTTTCTCAAACCTGGTTTTAACCGTGAAAAATCTTAACGAGATTGGAAATATTTTTTTTTAAGATTTTACAAAATTTTCAAATTTAAATTATTATTATGAGTATACTGTTATCTTTAAATTAAAAATAAATCATATATTTGATTATACACTAAAACATAATTATTATTAGTTTTAAATTATATTATATTAATTGTTGTTATTATTGTGGTATGCTATAATATTTATATTAAATTTTTAAATTTTTTTAACAAATCTATTGTTTTTAAAATATCATTGTTATAATTATACTATGTCATTTTTAAATTTAGAATGCTATTTTATATTAATTTGATTTGTTAAAAATATAATAACTACTTTAAATTTTTACAATTATATATACAAATATTTACTCC
>JAMLFT010008669.1:0-13472 GCA_026544285.1 Pachyrhizus erosus | reverse complement strand
AAAGAATAATTTTTTAACACTAAAAAGTTATTTAATTAACTAGTCCACATAATTAACACATTTTTTTAATAGAGAATATAAGTTCTATAATTCTATCATAAAATCAATAATCTAAAATAAATTAGTTATATCAATAAATCATTAAAAGCATATAAAGAAAATATATTTATATATGTTTCAAGATGCTACAAAAAATATTAAAAAAGTTAATATAAAAAAATATGTTAGATTAATTTTGATCTATTAAGTATTAATTAAATGATTTATTAGACTTTAAAATAAAAGCAAATGGATCAATATCCATCCATTTAATTTTATGATCAATCTTATTCGATTTAGTCTTTTATTGTTAACAATTGGATAGATTAAATTTGATTTTATATGAATGAATCATAATAATTAAGAGACATTAAGTACAATTTTGATTGGCCTCGTGAGTAGAAGCTAAGAAAAAAAAATTACCTTTTGTTGTTTTGTTCCAAGCAACCTAGTTATGTACAGTATAAGGCTTGGGAGGAACCAATCCATAAATTTTAGGGGTGACAAAACAATTCATTTATCCATTATCTATCCGATTCATCCACAAGTAAATTCATTCAATGAATTTATTACATAATAATAATAATAACAATAATAATAAATTGGATGCAATCTATCTATTTAATTTTTATGGATGATTAGTTATCCTGCTATTATTGTTTCAAAAGTCATTAGATTACATTAAATAAAGGTATGGACTAGGGTGATCCATCTATTAAATGGTTCATAGTGAACTATCTTAAATGACCAAAACCATGAATTATATTGTGAATCTAGTCATTATATACTAGTCATTATGAACTAACCGTTATGGAAATAACCATTATGAAACTAGCTGTTATGAATCATTATATATAATTGTGCAATCATCTCTCATTCTTGCAACTTCTTATCAAATCGTGCAATCTTTTTCTCTCATTTTCTTATGCTTTAATAATTTATATAATGAATTCAAATGTCAATTTAATATAGTTTGAAAACAAATCGTAGATGAGAAACTTGAGGGCAACCTTGAAGAAGAAGTCATAAGATTAATATGTGAGAGACAACAATAACTTGATAACACCACTAGGGGTAGATATAGAAGAACAACGATAAATTGGAGTCATGAAGAAGGACACGATCAGTTGTTCAGTGATCACTTCTCTAAAAATCTTATATATACAAAAATTTAATTTTGAATAAGGTTTTAAATGTGAAGGCATGTGTTCCTTCAAGTTGTAAAAGTCCTCTACAACCATGATGAATACTTGCAAGTGAGAGTTGTAAAAGATTAGAAAACGCATAAGAAGAGGTTGAATAACGTGTATGTAATTTTTTAAAATATTTTCATAAACTTTCACAAAAAGATGTATGTAAGGAGAATAAAAAAACTTTCACATACTTAAATGACTTCTAGTTACCTTTATTAACTAAAGCATATCAATCTATTTCATGACAAGTTCATCCTTATCAATTAGAGGATATCTTAAAGTTATATCAATCTTAAGCTACGTCCTTATGTTAACATATGAATTTAAATGTCTACATACTTGCATTTCCTCAAAGACAAAAAAACTATAATTTTAAAAAGAAAAAGATATTAACAAAAAATAAAATTAAAGAACAATATTTAAAAACATGATTAGAAAATAAAAAAACATTAATAGAAGATAATATCTAATAGAAATACGTGGAAAAGAAAGAAAAATTCTTTAGAAAGGATTAAATATGACTATCAAGATGTGCAAAAAGAGAAAAAAAAAAAAGAAAGAACATTGAATTTTCTTTCTTGTGTGCAACTTGTCTCTGTTGCTCTAGCAAAAATTGAACAATAAATGAGAACTTAGAAAAAAACTCAATAAGAAGAATAAAAAGTAAAAAGAACAGCTCTACAATCAACATAAAAAATCCACACACCACCAAAAATCCATTTGCAGCAAAATCCACTCTACAATCACGTTAGAATCATAAGCCATGATGGTTGGTGAGTTACGTCATATGCAGTCCCTCATATTCAACACCAACAACCAAATATTTTAAAATCAAAATGAAAAAAAATTAGAAAACAGAAAATTAAATCGTATTAGATAAACATAATGTTAAAAGTGAAAATAAGATTAAATCAAGCAAAGTATCCTCGTCATGGTGGCGGATAACAGTGTCCAACAGGGCTTAAATCGATTACCGGGAATAGCGTAAATCGGTGAGCCAAGGTTCATACAAAGTTAGATTTTTCTTGAAAAGTAAAGGGAAGATAAGAAACATTTAGTTTTTCAATTTAAGCCTAGAGTGGCCAAAGACGGTATCGGTGCCGAAAAAGAGAAAGTAAGAAGATAAATTTATGCTTGAATCGAGAAACAAGAGACTGAGAAAACAAAGAATATGAAATAGGGTCTCTTTACCTACAAAATGAGGAACATGAAGAGCGAAATGTGCAAGTGTGTGTTTTGGTGAGGGAAAAAATCGTAACAGTTTGAAATTCAAAAGTTAAAAAATAAAAAGAAGAAAGACGAAAAACGCAATAGGAGCAAATAAGAATAATTTGAGTGGATTTTTTTTTTTTTTGTGAGAAACTAACATGTGACCCAAAAACCTGATAAGTGCCAAAAATTTAAGAAGGGTTAGAACCGTAATATTCCTAGCCTTAAGGATTGTATATAGAGATAGTAGAATAGTAGATTCATATAAATTAAAAAGTAAATAGATAACAATAAGAATGAAGACTCATGTTTGTAATATACAAATTGATTGATAGGTTAAGCAAAATAAAAGATATAATGTGATTTTTTTCTAATACAATAAAATTAAAAAATAGAAGAGAATAATGTAATTCACATTATTTTGAAAAACATAAAATAAATGAAAAAATTATGAATATTATAATTAAAAATAAATCATTAGTTTTTGATTATTTACATAACTGATAAATCTACAAATTTAACTGTATCTTCCTATAGTTTTTAGATCAAATAACTATCTCAACTCATATGTCAAAACTTGATTAAACAAATTTATATGCACTGTTTAGTAAGAAATATATTTAAATATTATAATTACCTTATCAATTATGTCTCAAAATCATAAAATATAATTAAATCACATCTTAACCTAAGAATCAAAGGAATAAAATTAAATCAACTATCACATCAAAAGATTAGTATAAAGCCTATGCTTAATTTAGAGACAAAGATAAATCATATGTTTAAATGTGCTGATTAAGTCACTTTAAATTTTTAAAAAAATTTATGTCTAAATACTGACAAAAATATATATAGTGATAAAAAATTTTCTTTCACTTTTACTCTAAATTTTGGGAGAATTTTTTTTCTAATAAACTATCCTCTTCTTATATAAAATAATTTATGCCACAAGTCATATATGTATATATATATATACCACAACAACCTTCCAATTATAAACATCATTTATAAAGACACTTGACTTTCAGTTTGGAACCATGAGCAACTGTTTGGTCCCATAATGGACCTTGACTTAAGACCAAACCTTGTTGGGAATTCTAGATTTTAGGCCATGGGCCACTTGACCCATCACAAATTTAATTTGATGCAATTACCGAAGACACCCTGCAAGCAACAGCAATGGCGTACGTCCAAAATTAATTTGAATCTCAAAATCGTGGCAGAGAAAACTCTGTCTTTACACCGTTTAATAAGTAACACATTTTCTTACAAATAAAGGCTCATCCTCTCTCATCCCTCTGCAACAAACAAGTGAGTTGCTTTGTCTCATTCACTCAGCTACTTCTCCATCTCCACCTAAAAATGCAACCTCTACTCCTTCATTTTCTTGCACCCTTATTCTCTTCAATCCTACACAGTGTAAGGTACCAATTGAAGTATAGTTTTGCCTCAGTGTAGATCTGACCCATGTGGGGATATAAAAAAAAGAAAGGATTTTGATTTCTGGGTTTTGTTTTTTGGTGTATTGGGTCATTGGAAAATTGAAGAGATTGTTGTCGGGGACATGGGTTCCAATGGTAGCAAAGCCACTTCCTCTTGCAGTAGTTCTTCTTCATCATCTTCTTCTGGGATTTTCAAAAAGGGTCGATCTAATGGCCTCAAAGTTTTTCAATCTTATTGTCTTGGAACAACTTCTGGTTCTCACGACAGTGATAGTGAAGACCAGGTATCTTTCTATTGTCTTTTCTTAGTTTTTGCAATGTTACTGTTTTTTTTTTTCTTCCATGTTTGCATTTTATGCTTGTTTATCGTCCCCTTTTACTTACTTTAAGCTCCTAACTGATATGCTTTGAGGCTATTTGGATATATGGATTGTGAAATGAGGATTTAGAAGAATCGTCTTTTCAAAACTTTCATGCATTTTGTCTGTTTTTATTAATTAATTATGCAAGGCATTTTTCTATGCATGGGTGGTGGTATATTATTGCTGATTTTAAATTATTAAATTATTAGTGCTGTTTATGTTGTTGTTATTTGATGTAAAGACATTTCTTTTATGCATGGAGTGGCGGTATACTGGTTTTGATTTTACATAATTACTTTGTTAAATTATTAGTGCTGTTGATGTTGTTGTTATTTGATTTAAAACAAGACCTTCAGTTTTTCTGTTTATAATAATTAATATAAAGGAGTCGGTAACTGATTTTCTGTATTGTGCCTATACCTTAATAATAAAATATATGCCTGGGGAACCATGCTTCTTTTTACCCATTAAGAAATTAGAGAAAAGGAATTAGGTAAACTTGTTCCCCTGTAGTATTGCATCTGGTCTGCAAATAAATTGCAAGAGTTATCTCTCTTGTTTTTTATAGAGGATGGGACAAGCCCTGTCATCTTATAGCATTGACACCTGTCTGGGAAGTAATTATTGTAAATGGTTTTGCTTTTTTTTTTTCAATTTTCTCTTTTCAAATATTGTTTATTGTATAGCCATCTTGTATTGATATCAAGTTTGGTTGATTTAGTCACAGTTTTGCGGTGCTAATTAGCTGCCTAACTAAAATTTGTAACTCTTGCTGTAGGTTTGTGATCAGAATAAAGTAAATGGCAGTGATGTTACATATGATGATGGCAATGGAACTGGCTCAGATGAGGTGAAAACAGAGTCATTTAGAAAGGTTAAAGATGGTGAAATGACTTGTCCTAACATTGACCTTGATGGACGTGGTGAAACAAGCATTCCCAACACTTCATCTAGAACTAGTAGCAGCTCTATCCATTCTTCTTCAACTCATTCCTTGAACCCTACAAGTCATTTCCTTTCTCAGTTTAGCCTCATTCCTGGTAATATAAACTTCAGACTTAGCAGAACCACCAGTTTGGGGTCATCAAGGCCTTGTCCTGTTTCTTCTGCAAGTCTCTCAATATTTGACAACGAAGATGGACATAATCTCCGTCCTGGATCTCCTGGAAGTTTGATTAGCAGAACTGAAACACAACAATGTAGTAACTTGCTTCCTGCATCTCTTTTTAATCAAATACATGCACAGTATCATGAAGTTGCTTCTAATAATTCAAGGTCAAATGTCTCAACGTCAGGTGTACCTGGAAACTTGCAGAACGATCCCACAGATGGAGTTCGTACAACAGAAGGGCCAGATGTGAACTTATTTTCTCCGAGAATGCAAACAGATACAGAAAATGTCGACACTAGACATCTTGATCGGCAAAATGGTGCTCAAGAACCAGTTGAAGGGAATGTTCGTTTTAGCCGAACTTTAAGTGTTGGAAGGCTTCGTGACAGAGTGCTTCGTCGATCAACATTATCTGACCTCACCCTTTTCCCTTTGCAACAAGAGAGAGAGCTGAGAGATGCTAGCCTGCCTAGCCAGAATATTGACAGGCAAGCAGTGGAGGGGGATTCAAGAGTGTCACCATCTGATCATAGTACTATTAATTCTTCAACATCTAGATATCCGCCATCTAGTATGTCTAACTCCATGTTTAACATCCAAGACTATGAGGTTGAGACTTCACGAATGAGAGAAGGTAGGTATCAGGATCTATTGGAGCATAGGTCCAATTTCCTGGAACGGAGAAGGAGAATACGATCCCAGGTTTGTGGATTTTGAACTTTGAGTGACTACAAGTGATTTGATGATACTGTAATATACTAACAAGCAAAATTCATAGCAATTTTGTAGAAGAAAAGGCATAATCTAAATGTGGCAAGGTAATGAGGTTGATAATTTATGTTGTCATTATTAAATCATAAATTTTTAAACAAGCAAAGAGAAACACTAGGACTTAAGGTTACTTATTTAAAATATCCTTATCTGAAGTTTTTCCTTTACTTATTTACATGTAAACTTGTTTAGGTTCGTGCTCTTCAGCGGTTGGGTAGCCGGTTTGAAAATCTTTCTGGACATGATAGATCGTGTATCTTGTCTGGTCAACATAGAAGTGGTCATTGTACATGCCGAATCAATAATCGTGACACTAATGATGATACTGGTGCCAGAGCTAGCATATCAAGAATTGTTATGCTTGCTGAAGCCTTATTTGAGGTTATTTAATGTGCTGTTTAATTACTCTGATTTCTGATGACCACTAAAAATATGTTTACAATCTGAATCTTTTGTACATGTTTCAATTAGGTTTTAGATGAAATCCACCAACAATCTGTTGTTTTATCTTCCCGCCCATCTGTATCTTCTATTGGATCTGTTCCTGCACCTAATGATGTTGTCGATTCCTTGCCTGTCAAGTTATATGAGAAGTTGCATAAGCATCAAGATGATGCTGCACAGTAAGTCTTTGAGTTTACCACTACTCAGTGTTCAGTTTATCAAATGCCTTTAATGGATTTTTCCATTTTTCTTCTGCTTTTATTTCCCTTTATTTATTTGTTTTCATCTCTATCTAGTAACTTGCCAGATAAAGTTTACATAATAGGAAACTTGTCGATGATCAATTCTTCCAAAAGCTTGGGATATTAGGTGAACGACTCACAAATGACTTTATCTCTAAAATGCACCCTCATGAAAGTGCCCATCGTGCTTAAATTGTGGAATTGTACCTTGTGTTAAAATTTGATTTTTTACGTAGAAGAAAGGGTTTGCAAGGTCAAATTTTTTACCACTTGGTCAGTAAAGTTTTGATACCATGATTAAAGAAAGAGATTGAGAGAAATTGTTTATTAGGCTGCATAAATGTTTTGTTATTTATAGATCCTATTTACAAAATCACTTAGAGAGTACTCTAACATAAAACAAAAATAACTTGTGTAATAATTAGCAGGCTTAATTAATTGCACTTTTGGTTCCTTTATAATAGTCAATGTGTGATTTTTGTCCCCTAACAATTTTTTGCAGCAATTAAATCCTTCATTTTTTCTAATTAAAAAACCATGGCCATCTATTTGTTGTTCAAATACTAGGAAGCTAGTGATGTAAGCCACTATTTTCACATATAACATGATACTTTATTTAATTAAACATTTAATGGACTTATTGGTGACTTTAATTTAATCTATTTAAATGTCATTTTATACTGAGAAATTTAGATA
Organism: Pachyrhizus erosus; assembly: GCA_026544285.1. Lineage (NCBI taxonomy): Eukaryota > Viridiplantae > Streptophyta > Magnoliopsida > Fabales > Fabaceae > Pachyrhizus > Pachyrhizus erosus. The sequence continues at coordinate 5,963 of JAMLFT010008669.1, read as the reverse complement.
GATTAAGGTCACCAATGGGTCCATTAAAATGTGTCATTCAGCAAAGCGTAGTGCTACATATTTAAATCATTGGCCACATTGTGAACTTCTGTTAGTAATTGGATGACTAATTGAGAGGGACCCATTATTTTCAATTAGAAAATTGGGGGGATTTGAGTGCTTCAAAGAATATATGACCAAAGTCACGTCATAACAGGGAAGAAAAGTGTAATTAAGTTTAATTAATAACCGATTATTCTATTCCGATCAATGTAAATAGCATTGACTATATAATCTAACATAAATGACAAGATTCTATTGTAAATATTAATATTATGAATTTTCCCAAAATAAAAATGAAGGAAAATGCAAAGTCATGTCTAATGAAGGCCAGTGGTTTTGATCACAGTATGCCTTTCGCATGTTAAAAGTTTTACATGACAAGAAGAAAATACTAACTGGTATTATGAAATTGTACCTGGCCTTTTCATACCTGGTTTGTGTTACTTCTCATCACTTTTACAGTGAGTTTGAGTTTATTTCTTAGTATAGAGGTATATTTTACTTCTTTTAGCTTTGGTAATCCCTCATTTTCACAGATGCTATGTATGCCTTGTGGAGTATGAGGATGGGGACAACATGCGAGTACTGCCGTGCCATCATGAATTTCATCGAACATGTATAGACAAGTGGCTGAAGGAGATTCACAGGTATGAGAAAATAGGTTTTTTAATCTTCTTGTTAACTATATTGATAAATTATAACTTCAAATTTATGAAAACGCCCAATTTATTGCTGTATTGTAACTATGCATATCTGGAGTTTACGGCCAAACTAGGTGGGACAGAAGGGTTTATGACATAGATTAATGATCTCTGCATTTTTGTGCGAGAAGCACAAATAATAGAATGTAATGCTGGCAGAAATTAGTTATTTGAAAAATTATGAGCTGTTTAAAATTGTACATTGGCAAAATATGGTGAATGTTGTACCATCTCATGGTCACGTGCGTAAGTTTATGGCAATTATCAACGTGGTAAGATCTTATTATCACTAGAATGACTATTTAACTGTCAATTACCATTGGTTTTCCCTGTTGAAAAACTTGAAGATTTCATCTACTGCTATATTTTCTTTTGACCCTTCTACGTTCTACCTGTGCTATTCTTTCCAAAACATAAGATATTTGGTGATGGATGTAGCGTATATATTTAAAGATTCAAGAGGGACCATAAATTTAAATGGTAAATTCAATTCCCTGTCATTAAAGAGCCCATAATGGTGGATGGGATTCTTGTCATGAATTTGTGCTATATAGATGCCTTCTGTACCTACCATGTTATGTTCTCTACCCTAATGATTTCATGTTAGGGTCTTGCTAACAAGAGTCCCTACTTAGAGTACTGGTTAAGAAATTAAAAAGAGAACATTTTTATTAGAAATCATATAAAAATACATTTAAAAATCATAAAAGAGTGCATTTTATGCATTCCAATAAAATACTTTCTTTTTTTTTTTTCTTCCTGAACGAGTATCTTTAGAGTACTAGTTAACATTTGTCTTTATGTTATTTACGTAACACGTTACAGTAACACCACTTGCACTAGAGGCTTTGAATGTTTCTGCTGACTTTTTAATATTATGCACAGGGTATGCCCACTTTGTCGAGGGGACATATGCATATCTGATTCTACGCCAACAGAGAACTCGAGTGGCTAGTTATTGATGAATATCTGCTTTGAAGCACTTGCCTTTTCTACTGTCAAAATCAAAAACTTCACTCCTTTTCTGCTACATTATCATTGTTGTCAATGATTATTTAATGCTATCGCTGAACAAATATCAATTCCATGGTAGGGATAAAATGACCTGCTTAAGGTAAGGGAGAAGACAAAAAGGTAAAAAGAAGTGGAGAGAAAAAGGGGGGAATCTGTTTCATAAGCCCTAAAAAATTTCATTTAATTTTTGGTCATTGTGTTTCAACGGTTGATTAGTCTGAGAATGGCTGTGAAGCTTACTAGGAACCTTGTTGAACAAACAGGTCATCATGGAAGAGTAAATATTTACGAAGTTTACCCTGAGTTAACAGAAATTATCACTGCATTTGTTGCAAAAGAACCACCAGACACCCCACAAGATAAAAACTGCAACATAGCATAATGGTAGTTTATGAAATTAACATAAGATTTTTTTTATCTATAATATAACACCATTTACTTTATCATCAACACCTCTGCGGTCTCCTGTTCTAGTCGTGTTTCGCTTTGCAAAATGATTAGTCGTTGCATTCAAAATAGGTCCTTGTGGCGCTAAAGAGTGTGCCAAAACTTACGAGGCTTGTGTTTTAATGCATTGAGAGGTTTTTCCTTTACAGTTTGTTTGGTAGAAGGTAATTTGGGACAGGAGGGAGATGGAAATTAGTGGAATAGTTTGGTAAAGATAGAAAGAAGAAATAATTTAAAAAATGGTAAGATTTATTGTACTATTTTTTTAATTTATTTTTACTTATCATTCTATTTCTCTCCATTGTTTTTGTATTTTTATTCAATTAAACATTTTTAATTTTTATTATTTTTATTTATCTACTTTATTTTTATCTATTTTATTTCTCCTATAGGGAAACAGTATACACGAAACACTCACCAATGATTCTTGCAATGCAAATTTTAAATTTTAGTTTCAGTTCTAGAGTACTATTTGCTGAAATTTTCAATCTATGATCTCTTGTTCTAATATTTTAGTATATTGTTAATAGAGACTTCGTGAGCAACAAAATATAGGAAAGGTGGGGTAGAGTATTGGGGAGGGAAGTAGGTGGCTAAGTTTGTAAAGGAAAGAAAAGAAAGAAAAAAAAAAAAAAATCTTAACCATCAATTTAAAAACGAGTATATCTAAGGATAGAAAATTACTTCATGGTGAAAGACATGTATTGCTCTTCCACCTTTGCTAATACTTTGATTTGAATATAACTTAGATATAATTTCTTAGCTATTGTTTGTACTATTTTTTAATCAAAATTGAAAATTTAAGTTGATAATTTGTTTAATCCTTTAATGCAAACTTTTATTACACAAATTATTGTGATGAAATTTTAATTTTTGAATAACAACAGAAACATTGTCTAAAGAATTATATTTAAGTTTTGTCCTATTGATTTCTATACAACGCTCTTCTGTGGAATTGGAAACAATTTTCTAACTGAAAAGAGCCACTAGAACCAATTTGTTATTTAACATTATATACACTTTTGAAACACCTTGTAGCTTGATGAGTGCTATCTAGGATGGTTCAATGTTGAAACCAAAGTCATCGATGAAAATACTCTTAGATTTGATTTATCTAAAATATCCTTTGTGAAGAATGAAAGATTCATTGATTAGAGTAAGGGTTAAAAGAGTTAAAGAGTCATTGCAAAGCTTAGTTATAGTAGTACAAACTAAAGAATATTCACCTATATTAGAGCTCAATATAAAAGACAATAATTTGGACAACACATTAAGTCCAACTTGATACTCAAGATGCATTTGTAGGTGGAGTTTGTTTGTTTGGTCACTTAGCTTTTGGGCTAAAGAATCAATTAAGATTCATTTTCTAATTTTCATAAATTTCGTACTTAAATTTGATGAAATAAGTTCAAACATGATTTGATATTTTTTAAGTCAATTTTTATCATTTTTAGGTTTCCTAAATCATTATGATGATTTGTACCAAAATAAAAATTTATAAACTGCATCAAAAAAATTGTTTTGATAATTGGTGAGACTTATTAAACCATTATGTTGGTTAGTGAGAATTCATTTTTATTGGAAATTCAATGTTAAGTGAGAATTCATCTTATAGTGGAAATTAAATTCTTAATGAAAAGTTTAGTGGAAAACTTAACTTAGAGCACTTAGTAATTTATAAGTAAGTAGAATTACAAATTGTTTTCTATTTATAAGTTAAGTTTTCCTCTAAGTTTTTCATTGTGTAAGTTGAATTGAATTTGTATGTAAGTTGAATAGGTTTTGTAAAAAAAAAAAAGTTTAATTGGAATGAAATTTGTGTTCTTTTAGGAGAACTTCCTTTTATTTTTGGACAAAGAATTAAATTTGATCTTCTTAACAAAACTTGTGCTGATCAATTCTATAACTTATCACTTACCTTTGCATCAATTCTTGAGCGTGAAGTCAATATCTTTTCTTGAAAAGAAAATTAAAATCAATCTTCTAAGTCTAAATTCTCGAAGATAATTCATTTTGATTTTGTGTAAGAATAAGCCACGATATAAAATTAATCTTAAATATGGTGGGAGTTAGAGTTGGAGACTGGCAATAAGTGGTGGTGGTTGATATCATCTGCTGAAGTGTTATAAAAATTACTGAATTTCTAAAAAACATTATAAAATAGGACCAATTTAGGTTATATTTCTAAATGCCCAATTCATTGATATGAGATTTCAATTTAAAATTAGAGAGAATCTTTATAATAATAAAAATAAAGAAGTTTAAGCTAGAAAATCTTATATAATTGAGAGAAAAATTTTAGAGAAATTTTTCATCTATTTTTAAATTTTGAAAGTTATTTAAATATAATAATTAAGATAAGTAGAACAAATATATTTATCATAATAAAAGTAAATAAGTTTGAGCAAGAAATTTTATTTAATTGAGCAGGAAAACTTTGGAATTTTTTTTTATCTATTTTTTAATTTTGAAAGTTATTCAAATATAATGATTAAGATAATTATAACAAATATATATTTTGATTAGAATAATTAAATTTATTATGATCAACATATATCTTTTTAATAATAAAAGTAAAGATGTCTAAGTGAAAATTTTTATCCAATTGAGAGTCAAAATTTTAGAAAAAAATTTATTTATTTTTTAATGTGTAAACCTATTTAAGCATAATTATTAAGATAATTAGAACAAATAATTATATTAATAAAATGACTTAATTAAGTTTTCCATCACTATAATTTGGCTTTTTTTTTAATTTTTAGTTATTATAAGTTTTCTTTTGAAATCATTCTTGTAAGTTTTAAAATTTTTATTCTTAGTCTATATCGTTAAACTCTGTAAAAAATATTAAAGTATTAACATTAACATGTGTCATGTTAGCGTAATGTCAAGTTGTTAATTCCATGCCAACAAAAAATGTTACATAATCAATTTACTATAGGGACTAAAAATAAAATAAAAAATTATAGAGACTAAAAATAAATAAAAAATTTACATAGACGAAAAATGAAAAAATAAAATTTTTCAATAATGAAAAAATAAAAAACAAAATTTTAAAAAGATAAAAAATGAAAATAATTAAATATACTAAAACAAAATGACATATTTACAAACACAAAAAAATTAAATCTTAAAATATAGTGTATAAGTAATTGAAAATTAATAAAAAATAATTAATAGTCATATATTTTTTAAATTTTATTTATTTTTTCTTTCTTATTCGGCATTATAAGGTTACTCAAACATTATATACATTCTTAACTTTCTTATTCATTATATACATTGTTCATTCCCTCTCGAACATATACAAATATATTTTAGTTTATTTAATTTTTCACATTCTATCTTAAAATTTTTTTGTAATTATAAAATTTTATTTTGTTTTATTTTTTGTCCTCTAATTTTTATTTTTTTTAGTTCTTGCAAGTTTTCATTTTTATTTTTAATCTCTCTGATATTTTGATGATGTGTTAACATGTTTATGTGATACATGCTGACATAATCATTTTTACATTTTTTTAATGAAGTTTAACAAAAGAGACTAAAAATAAAAAATTAAAAACTTACAAGGATGATTTAAAAAAAAAAAACAATTTCTAAGGAAAAAAATGAAAAAGTGCCAAATTACATGGACAAAAAAAAATAATAATTAAGCCTAACAAAATTATAGAAAATTGAGGGACAAACTTTTATTCAATCGAGCCAAAAAATTTTCAAAATTTTTTTATCTATTATTTTTTTCATAAAATTATATAAATA
>JAMLFT010008668.1:0-13474 GCA_026544285.1 Pachyrhizus erosus | reverse complement strand
TCTATTAATTAATTTTTTATATTATTTTATATTTATTAAATAATTTTTTTAAACACTTTTAATTCAATCAATTAACTTATAAATTTTTAACTTTTCAACTAACTTATAAATTAATTTTATTAAACATAATATAAATCAAAAGTTGCATATAATTATCCATAAAATAAGTAAATTAATATGCATTCAATATTAATTATATCTAGTAAAATGCATCTTAATCTTAAATTTATCAAATTTTAAGAGCTCCTTAGTGAAACATGTTTTTTTTTTCTATTCTATAAATCGCAACAGTTAATGTAATTTACCAAAAATATGAACTAATTATTGTTTGTTCTGATTAATACAGTCTCATTTTGTTTGTGATCGATAAATGGATACCCTTAATTACGATGCATTGAGTTGTTCCAAAACATTAAACACGATCATATATCCAAGTGTTTTCAACTTTAAAGCAAGGACAACTTCAAAGTAACGTGCAGAAATTTGTTCACATCCATATCTGATATCACACATCATCATCATGAAGTTGAATTGTGTGTATATAATGGGATCAGATATCATCATGATAAATTTGAATAGGATAAACCATTCGCATGCGCATATGAATCATATTCTTGTTAATAACTTACATTTACGTACGATTTTATATAAGTTTGGGTCTAGTTTTTGATGAATTGAGAAATGCACTCTTAAAAATTTATTTTGTTGTTGGTGAAATTTATTAAAAGTTATAAAACTTTGCACTTTTACTTCTTATTTAATAAATTTAACTCATAATTATGTAGTTTGCAATAAATTTTAGCTAATAATAAAAAATGTATTAAATAGTATTACTAATACTCTCTTCTGAATTATTTTTTTTACCATCACATACTCATTAGTGTATGTTATTTGATCTGTCTTTCTAATCTTTTACTTGCAGCAACAATAACGATATATAATCATACTAAAGTAAACTTGCGTTTGATAAATTATAATTAAAGAAATTATTGTCTTTGTATCGACATAGCAAAATTGTGTAGCTTAGTGTCTGCTACTGCAATTGTATTCTTTAATGTTAATGTGGCCATTTAAAATACAAAGTAATGCAACATTTGAAAAATTAAAAAGAAAGAAGGACAAAATTTTGACGTGAAGAAATGAATGCATGCATTACGTAATGTAGGGTCGTTCACTCCCTATTATTTGTATCCTTATACATATTATATGCAATAATATTAATATGGTTCACGAGAAAGAAAAATGGTGTAAATTATTGCAAAATCATATTTAGTTAGCAAAAATTGGGACTAGTCCCTAAAATTCCACTTCTTTTCTTTGGCAAAGAAAAGCATACACAGACAGAATATTCGATTGAGAAGAAATGGTTTCTAGGTATTTTTAATGATAATTTAATAAACTATTATTCTCATTTTATTTGTTTACAGAGAAGGCTATCTTACTCAATGTTTTCGTTGAGACAAAATGAAGAGGACATATTTTTTTAATGCATTTTATATTATTAATCAAATTTTAATTTATAATTACAAATAAAGCTATTTAAATAAATCCATATTATTTTATGAATCTCAATAAATTTTAAAATAAAAAATGAGCTATAAGAGTATTTCAAATTACATTGCAAATTTTTTAACCAATACTCAATCTCCTACGAAACTGGTTATTCAGATCCTTAAGATAATTATTAAGGGAATCTTATATATTAGCACATATTACACAATAAGCAATGTATATGAACGACAGTACTGCAACTTCACAAATTATAAATCATTATTGTAGCAGCAAGTTTTTGTTGTCTTAAACCACAAAGAATCTTGTTAGACCTTACAAACTTGCAACTCCTAATTAACAATTCAATTTTCATTCCCTTATTTTTGTCCATTTATAACAACAGGGACTCAAGCCAGGGATAACATAAATATTTGCAATTACAAACAAAATATGTTATTATTTAAGTCATTGTTTTAGGATGGTATTATCTTTTATCATCTATTATATACATGTACAGGATGTCAGAATCTCAATAAATTCATGAGTTTAGCTAAGAGATTAGCCATATTCATAAAAAAAAAAAAAGTAAGAGATTAGCCATAAATGATTGATTTGATATATATTCAATAAATAAAGTCACAGTTGATGTAAGTGAAATAAATGACTTCTAATGTTTTTCAACTTACTTATATTGCCATTGAAAATAAAATAGTTGGGTCATAACAAGTTAAACTTAATAACATATATGTATGTGCTGGTTGTGGACGATTATGTGATTCAAATATTATGCAAAGTGCAATTTAATAGGGAGAATGTTGTTTGTTTTGCCTAATTTTGTTAATACAGATAGAGAAGGGAGGATTGAAACAGCTCTAATAAAATTATTTTTATTTTTATTATTTATTATTTTAAAATTTAATAGTTTCATCATTCCATTCTTTTATATATATATATATATTATATTCACATGAATAATTGTATCTTATTTGATATATTAAGTCAGAGGGAGTCTACAGTGCGTAAGGTTGATAGGTCTCTCACCGTGCGTAAGATTTTTGAACCGTTAGATATGCTTAACTTAAAATCAATGATCAAGATTTATTATGATTATTTTTTTTCCTTTTTGTCCCATTACTTTTCCATATTCTCCTTCTGGCAGAAATTACACCTCCATTACTGGTTTTGAGGATTCCAACCACAACAACCCCAGATCCCATAGCAACAACAGAATCAATCACTCCAAATAAGTCTCATGCCTTCACCAAACACACAACCACAAATACCCAGATCAAGAAAAGAATAAATAATTTTTTCCCATTAACAAACACACTTTAATCTGTCTCATTACATTGATAAGGAAAAAAAATTATAACTTTTTTCCATACATAAAACCCAAACGTAAACAATGATTTGCGATGTATGTCAAAGAAGGGTCCACAATGGGAAGGAACTGGTTTTGCTCGTGCAAGAAAGGGGCAACCATTTCTCAAAAGTCTTAAACGTGCTGTGGTCGGAGATTAGGGATGACTGGAAGTGATTGAGATTTGAGGAGAGAAAATAGGAAAACAAATTCTGGGAAGAAAGAGGGTAAATCTGGGAATAGAAGAAAAAAAAAGGAAAAAATTAAAAAAATCTTAACCGTTGAATTAAAATTAAATAAATCTAATGATTAAAATTCACTTACGCACGGTGGTAGACTCCGTCTATTAGGAAAATACACTTGTTGCAGCTATAATTAGAAAAATACAGGAGTTGATACAAGACTAAAATTGTAAGAGTAATGAAAAATTCATCATAATTAAATATATTGTCTGATATTTTATAATTAAAGTATATTTAAATCTCTCAAACTCTCATTTTCTATTTAAATATTTGAAAGCTAATGACGGAATGAAATAACTTTAACAGTGTTAAAATAAAAATGAATAAATTTAAAAATAAAAAAAAATCACGCATAATAAAAAAAAGTAAAAATACAATTAAACTTAAAATTTAAATTCTTGTCCAGTGTTGTAAGAAACTCAACTTCTACCTCAACGAAGTTAGAAGAAGACTCCATTTTTTTATTGGTGGCAATCTGTCTTGGGCTATTGAAATAATTGTACTAAATATATTTGTCAGATTATACTTCCTTAATCTGCAAGCAAATGTTTCAGAAATTGATCCCATCCATTCACAATCTCTAGCTGTAATCAACCAACTAGAGAGTAAACATCTGCGTTGGAATAATAATAATAATAATCAGATTGTGATAATGATGATGTTGTAGATGATGATGATCAACTCCCTCTATTCCAAACCACCAATTGAAAGGTTCACAAAGTTAAGTGCTAAACGCCCAATTGTTTCCTGGACAGAACAATGTTTGAATCTGCTCTGATTCCTGCCCAGATAGATAGATCCTTGCCTTTGTTTCCCAACGCTTAATAAAAATTGATTAAATATATTTTTTATTTTTCATATTTTAATATTTTAATATTTTAATTTTTTATGTTTGATTTTGATTTCTATTGATATATTAATTTCATTAAATAATAACGTGAAAGATAATTCTTAGAAAAACTAAGATTTAGGATTTGAAAATTTTAAATGAAAATAAATCAATTTACAAATATAAAAAAAGACATATAAAGCATGAAAAATTGAAGGAGTGTGACGTAGTAAAAAAGTAAACCCAGAGGTTGAGGTCATTGTTTACCGAGAGGGACATGGTCCTCCAAATCCATTAATGGTCCCCCAATGGCTATATTCATCACTTAGCTTCATGTGAAGAGTTTGTTTGGAGAGGAAGGGGTGAAGTTTTCATCTGTGTGGTACACTAAAATGACCGGCCACACAAAGTTTTTCATCTTTGTCTCTCTCTCAACTTTACTTTGAGATGTGCAATCCCACATGGGCTTGACGGAAGGCATGATTTATTTCATGGAAGCTTCATTTGTTGTTTCATAATGGGAATGTTTCTTTCTTTGCTCAAGCTTTTTCAACTCACCTCACCCTTCTAACACCATTTTACTGTCATCAAATCAAACAGCAGAAGAGGGGAGGGATGAGTTGACGTAAAAAAAATTTTAAAAAAAAAAATGTATTAAATGGTTACAGACTAATCCGGTTCCTTTTCTATAATGTCAACCATCTAATTTTTTAATTAATATATCCAACTGTCATTTTCACTGCTTCATCCGATGTACCGTGATTTAAGGTACTTGACATCTGATTGTTTCTTCATTTGTTGGGGACCAAAAGCTGAAAATGCACAGCAGCCTTCTACGATAACGGCCTAATAATAAATGATCATGTATCTATGTATTTGCTGTCCCAAATTGATAAGTCTCGATTTATGATCTGTTCAAGTTTGTGTGTCGAGCTAGCTAATTTCGTCCAACAAACTTCACGTGAGGCCCAGCTCATTGGGACTCTTCCGTATCCTTCCAACTTACAAATTTCCTGTCTTTTGAATGAATTCATGGCCAAATAAATTTACTATTCACATATACCAAGTTGTATACAAACGAGATAATAGGTATATTTCTTTCACCGAGTTTTGGGAGGAGGGATGTATGTGAGTATAAAACAGCAAAACTTAAATGTCGAAAAAAATCATTCTGCTATCAAACTCTATCTGTTCTTATTAGTTGTACAAATTCCTGCTTCTTGGCAAATAGCTGCTGAATGCACAAACAACCTTTAAATAACTTATCTATATTTACGAGATTCAGCGTCATTTATTTTTCAAATGCATATGAAATTGTTCTAATTTGAAATTATAAGCAAAACTACGCATGTTATTCGAGACAATGAGACCCTGGAGACACTTCTCGGATATTGGCCTCTACTACTCACCCATCGGGGGTAACCAGGTTCGTTTCCTTGCCCTTCCTCACTTCTCATCTACACCCAATTCGATATATAGACTGGCCATTCATGTAAAGATTATAAGATGAATATTAACTTCTCCCTAACCATGCCACTTACATGAGCATTGCAAGAGGTGACCATGAAATCAACCAGCCTCAACCATATAAATCAAAATGGTTTCTGACCAAATAACATTATCATTCCATATATGATTGCAACAGTTAAATTAAATCATCGCACATCTTACTCAGTAAAGACACCCTATAAATGACAAATTTTGAGAAATATTTCAAGTAAATTAAGTACTTGTATAACTTCAGGCATACTACTCGAGAGCATATTTTTCCCTCTTTTTTATCAGAATTTGCGAATCTGAGCATCAGGCAGATGCAGAAGCATGTCACCCATATTTGTTTTAAAAATCACGCTGACTTTGTTTTCTAACCCTCATAAGGGTGCTTAATAATCAAATAGGCAGTACGAACTCGATATTAAGCTGCCACAATTAATATATTTAGTAAATTAAATAATCTAAATTACAAAATAAGATGAAAGAACAAGTAACGTAAACATTGCATCATTTCTCATGAATATTCACGAATCATGATTCCTCTAGAAATGTACCCTTCACTGTATATGAACTTTGCGTGCACACACACCAATCTAAAAGCTAAATCATCACTTGTAAAATTCAAAGTCAGTATCAGGCTTCTTAACGTTTGTCCTATAACCCTTCTCAAAGTCCTTTGGCAGTATGACATATCTATTCTTACGAACAGCATGCATTCCAGCTTCTTGACAAATAGCTGCTATCTGCAGGCACCAACAATAATCAAAATAATAAAACTGTTAATATATTACAAAGACCTGTTGAGAGATGGTAATCTTCTATCAGACATTTATTGACATTTGACTTGATTGTCTTTCTTATTTATCACAGCATTCCCTTTAAGCAAAACCTAAGTGCAACTTTAGAGACACTGGAAGATAGAAAAAGGAGGAAGGTTTCTTTTTGTTATCATGTATGATTTCATTTACCGGGTGTGGTACATCTTATACAAATTTACAAAAATTATATATAACAGGCTTAATCTTCAATCAAACAGTTGTACCTTTCGCTTTATTTTGCAGACATCTGCTATTTTTCATCTAGAATATTAAGTTTCTACCTCAACTGTGTAACAATGCTCCCTGTATACCACCGTCCTTTTCATTGGGGACAGCCGGTGAGAAGCTTCTCTGAAAGTATATCCAGATAATCTAAATTCTAAAATTCCCTTTTCAAAGCAATCTCAACAATTTTCATTAGCTATCTGGCCTTTTAAGCTAGAAGAACAGGTTCTACACAGCATAATCTTTCTCACTATAACAATTTGTTCTCTCAGTTTTACTTATTTACACACATTTTTTTATTTTGAAAATTGATACCAAGCTAATAGCTTCAACTCTGTTCCACAATTTCCCCATGGAATAATGCCATAATGCTCATCAATTAATATAAATAACATTAAGAAACACGATATTTTCTTTCAAACAACAGTTTTCAGCTCAATTGAACTGGTTAAAAGGAACTAATTAATTCCCCAATAAATATTTTAACAGATGACTTTCAAAGAAGCAGCCAACCACTCCCTATGCTTTTCAACATTGCTTCAAGCCTTCTTACCAAGATGGTGGATGTAAAGAACAATAAACTTAAAAAAATTCCAATTGTTGGAATAGCAAGCATTCCTACATAAAATTATTGGCACAAAATCAAAGGACAAGATATAAACAAACCTCAGCAGCACTGATTTTGTCAGGACGGGAAACATAATCCTCCAGGTCTACCTCATCACTCAAGTTCATCTTGGCTGTGCAAACCTGATCAAACCATTAAATAATAAGTTAGCAAGCAGCTGAAAATAAACTACTTAAATTTCTTAATACAAGGGACTGACAGTCTGCAAAACAAACGGAAATTTGTCACTCAAAATATAGTGTCTAGTAAAGCATATAAAATAGCCATAAGACTTGCCTGAAATACAAGCCTCTTTTGGCGTCTATCAGGTAAAGGGAACTCGATTTTACGATCAAGCCTTCCAGGACGCAACAAGGCAGGGTCCAAAGTGTCTGCTCTGTTAGTTGCCATTATAACTTTAACATTGACCGTTTGGTCAAAACCATCCATCTGAAGAAAAGAACAGGTAATTAAACCAAAACTTCAGAGAATATCTAAAATCATAGAGAAGTGCAGTCAAACCAAATAGCCAGAGGTTAAGAGATAAACGAAAACTAATTCACCACAGCCCAGCAGATCTTAGTAACTACAAATAGTAGTACACAACATACTCACAGCACCTAATAGAAATATCATCTCGTAGATACCTGATTCAAAAGCTCCATAAGGATACGCTGTACTTCTCTATCAGCTCCAGTTTGGGCATCAAATCTAGCAGTGGCTATCGCATCAACCTCATCTATAAATATAATTGCCGGGGCATTCTCTTTTGCAAGACGAAATACATCACGAACCATTCGTGGACCCTGAAATATAAATAGCAGGGAAGATTTGAAGATATTGCTCTAAACCATTGATAAAAACATACGCAATCCACAAATTTGAAACTCCCAGGAAACTTTAGGAACAGCATTAATTAAAACCGTTGACTCAACAAAACACCAATGAAATCCCAATAAAATATACAATCCCCAAATTGGAAACATTAAATGTACAATCTCATCAATAATCATGAATTGAAAACCCATACTTTTCAAAAAGAAACTAGGATAGCAGAGTAAATTACAACATTGATCCAAATGCAGATGACACAAAAATCATACCTCACCAAGATACTTCTGCACAAACTCAGATCCCACAACCCTGATGAAGGCGGCAGTGGTATGATTAGCAACAGCTTTGGCAAGCATTGTTTTGCCAGTGCCAGGGGGTCCATACAGTAAAACACCACGAGGAGGATCAATACCAATTTGTTTGTATAGTTCATGATGAGTAAGGGGTAGCTCCACAGCCTCACGGATTTCCTGTTTCTGGATATCACATCCTCCAATGTCCTAATAAATATCAAATACATCAAAAGGGGGTAAGAACATGCAACAATTAAAAAACAAAATCCTCAAAGATGACAAATTTGACAAGAATACATACTAAACATAGGCCTAAAAATATACCACAAAAACCAATTGCTAATACTTGTTAGTATCAATGCCATCAGCTTAACCAAAATAAATTATATTATAGAAGTATGTGCCTGTAACATTTCATGCATCATTGTCACTCTCATCTTCCTCGTTAGAATACATCTCAATCCTGGGATGGTCCAAGTGCTCACCCAAACACAATGAGGGACCAAAACATTCAGTGTCAATGTTACCACCTTGCAACCTCCTAGACTCAATGTAGCACATAATTAAATAAACATCTAACCATCGATATTTTTAACATACAGCATCAGAATCCTGGATTCCACGTTGCATATAAAGAAGAAAGAAACTCCTCGAGGCTTATTATGGGTCCCACTAACTCTTGAAGTAAGGACATCTTTTTCAATCTTAAGTTGCAACTACTAAACCAAGACACTTCAATTCCTCTAAACAAACTCATCACTTTTTATTGTTTAGTGTTAAGGCTACAGACCAGGGGCAAAGTTGATTCAATTCACTAATATCTATTTAAAACATTCTTCAACATCCTTGAAGAGATCATGTAGTTTTCTGGAGGTTTAACAATAGAACACTAACTCCCAGAAACCAAGGACATGCCATCAGTTTGTGACCAATATGTCTAGGATTTATTTTATTAACCATAAGGCAGTGAAGTAACTCAAACCCCATACGTTCTATATATCATTTTAAATCACATTCAATCCAAAACAGCACCAATAAATGTCACAACATACAAAAATCAACCTTCCCAAAAAATATAAAACCCAAAGCACAAATCCAAATCCTTTACTGTCCAGCAAACCATCCATCATGCAAAACAACATGATTTATAAAACCACAATTTCAGCCACAGCATCAAGGCTTTAGGGATGTCTGCCACTGTAATTATGGCTGCATAGGCCAACCTTGTCCACAAATTCCCACAATATCAAGAAACTACCCAGAAGCTACCCGCAATATCAAAAAACCAGCACAGCCACAATTTAAAACCTTGAATACCTTCAAAATAAAAGCACTTTCCTCTCCATTTTAATTTACTGAAACCATCTTAATCATAACACGAATCTTAAATTTCCATTTTGCCACAACCAAGCCCACCAAACTCCAACTAACACCCATTTCAAGGAAATTCCAATCGAGCCAAACTCTCATTTCAGCGGCAACAAGCCCAAACCAAACCACAATGGAAAATTAAAACTAAAAGAAACTAAACCACTACTAGACCGAAAACCCTAGACATCATCTTTCGCCACAAAAACCTAAAATCAACAGGGAAAAGGTTACGAAACTACATTATAGCTTCGGTCAGGCAAACTTAAAATCATTTCCAAGAAATCCAATCAAGCCAAATTTTCAGTTAGCCACACCTAACCCTAATGAAACTGAAATTAAAAGAAATTAAGCCAGCACTAGAAGGAAAACCCTAGAAATCATCTTTCGCCACAGTAACCTGAAATTCGATAGGGAAAACAACAAAAGGTTACGAAACTGACATTATAAGTGACATCAGGCTTCTCGGACTGGCTGAGAAGCGAGATACTGGAATCGGCCTCCGGCGGCAGAACATCGACTAGCGCGTTGGAGTGGCGGTGAAGGGCGACGGATGCGGAGGGCTTAAGAAGCTCCCGATTGATAGTGCTGAGGATCCTGACGTAGTAGTTGGATCCGGTGGTGGATCCGACGATGCCGTTGTTCTGGTCGACCATCTCCATGAACTGGCCAATGACGAGTGGCACCGACTGGATCCGCTTGACCTCCTCCTGCGCGCGGAGGAGCTCGCGCTTCAGATTCTTCTGTTCGTCCTTCACGTACTCCTCCTGGATGTCGATGAACTCGATCTGGCGCTGGAGGGACTTCAGGCGGCTGTAGAGGTCGTCCTCATCCGAAACGGCGTCACCGCCGCCGAAGCCGCCTTGGAGGTAATCGGACTTCGTAGACGGGAGGGATGGCGGTGGCTCCGATGAGGGTTTCGGGTCCAACACCATCGCAGAGGAACCCATGAGTGAGGGGAATTTGGGGTAATGCTGTATAGGGTTTGGTGGTGGAGTGGAAGAATGGGTATGGAATGGAGTCGTTGCTGATCTTTTTTTATTTTTTCTTTCGGTTTTTTAATGTTATTTTAGGAGAAAAGATTGAATGACCAAAACGACCTCCTTGGCGTGTTAGCGAAGAAATCCTTAAACAGATGGATTGTATTGGACTTGGGCCTTGACTGTTAAGTATGCTGTAAGCTTTAGTCAGGTGACAATTAACAAGAAAGTCTTGGACCGGAAAAGGAAAAAGAAAGTCATTTGTCTTGTACTCGTTTCACTTTTTTCTTATCTCTTCCATTTCTATATTTTTTATATTATATTATATTTTATATACTTTGATTCATGTTATATATGTATAACTAAAATATATATATATACTGATAAAATTATAGAAATTTTTTTATTAATTAAAAAATGTTATTTTTAATGACTTAAGAAAATTTAAATTACCTAAGTCTAAACTTTTATATAATATCATTACAACAAAAGATTACTAAGGACTCATTTTAACTTCTGATTAGATAAACAATTCATTAAATTTGAACAATTAAAAATTTTGTAATTTATATAAGACAAATGAAGTAAGATTATTTTATTTAAATGAAAATCAAATACTATATTTTACGTAATTTATTTTGATAAACATACATATTTGTATAGTTAATATTTTGTATAAGTACAAGTCTTTAGGTTATTATTTCAAACTTTGCCTAGTTTATGTGTAAGGTCCAATCATTTTATTTGAGTACAAACAAATAACTTAACCTCATCAACAGACACAATATGAAACAATCACACACAAAATTAACATCCCATAACAAAAAAAAATAATTCAAACCTTAATTATATCACAAGTAGAGTTGTTAAATGAAATAGTCTTAACTAAATTTGTCTTAACCTAAAAAAGTTAAGGTCAATATAATCCACGTGATCAAATGGTCAATATATATAAATGACTCATATGTGTATGTATAAATTCTTGGACAATGTTAGACAAATGAAACTTTGGTTGAGATAGTAAAAAAAAATTTTATATAAGGTTGACTAAAAACTTTGTCGTTTTAGTTGTTTAAAAAATATCCTAATTAAAACCAAATTAAAAAATTTACGATTGATGTTGAATTGAAATTATTTTAACTAAAATCAAGTTAAAAATATAGTAATCAAATTCCAATTGAAAAAAATGTATAAACAATTAAAAAAATATTTTAAAAATATTTATAAGTTATGGAGCAATTCTTTGAAATCCTAATTTCAATCCTTTATAAAGTGAGGATTCCTTTATTAGGTGTGTTAAAGAATTTTAAGATTATTATAGTAGACCAAGTGAAGTAATTATAGAATATAAGACCAAGTCAACAACTTTAATCGCAAGAAGATATATATATTTTATTTGAATCTATTGCCCCTTTTAGACTAACGATCTTAAAACCAAAAAACTAGAAAAGCGAAAACCAGTTCCACAATTGTTGGCACGCGCATGCAACATGACTTTTGCAATCCATATTAACACAATATTCTCCCACTTTATATTCTCAAAATAATATATTTAGTTACTAATAATCTCTATAAGCAAGATAAATAATTGCAAAAGCACTTTTGCATCCCACCACCGAGAGTTTGAGTTTTTTTTTCTTTTGGATAAGCATTTCGAGAATTTGAACTCACCACGTTGGTTGTAAGTGAAATCATATCAACGGTTTGTGCTAACCTTAAACTCAGTGGAGTAGAAATCTAATCTAATGTTTTATTTTCTATGCAATAGTTTGAACTTGATATATATAAATAATACAAGTAATCGTTGAGTTGTGTCCAGTGGTGAGAATTTTAAGTCTTACTACCTACAATATACCTTTTAATTTAACTTAGAAAAAGTAATAATTTGTTTAGTTACTCTATCAAGCTATAAAAAAATAAGTATATCTAAATAAGTTAATACAAAACCTTTTTACTTCGGGGAGTGTTTGTTCCTAATTTCTTATGATTATATATTTTTCTGCAAATGATAACTTAAGCTACAAAAATATTTTTGGTAAATAAAAGTTAAAAAAAAAAAAAAAAGAGATCGTAAAAGAGTAAATCTAACAGTTTTTGCCTTTTATTTTTTTCTTTTTTTAAGTTCAAAAATTTTAAATTTAAGAATACTGTATTCAATAAATTTTAACTTAAAAATAACTTTTAAACATACTAAGTCAAACAAAAAAAATAGTCTAATATTAAAGGTTTTGTTAAAATTTTGGACTGCTCTCCCTGTGTTTTAAACCACTTTCAAACTTAGAACCTGTTTTAAAAATTGATCTTCGGATTCGAAATTGGTATTAAAAATAATTTTAAATCATAATCCGATATTAAAATTAGTTTTTTAAAATGGATTAAAATTGGTTGGGAACTATAAATCAATTTTAAATTCAATTTAAAACTATTTTTAAACCA
This sequence comes from Pachyrhizus erosus, assembly GCA_026544285.1. Lineage (NCBI taxonomy): Eukaryota > Viridiplantae > Streptophyta > Magnoliopsida > Fabales > Fabaceae > Pachyrhizus > Pachyrhizus erosus. Next base: position 497 of record JAMLFT010008668.1, on the reverse strand, counting down.
TAATTTTCACGTTTTTAAAATTAAATTGATAATTGAACGCATGAAAATATTGATTTACAATCCATTGATTTAATGATATTGAATCATGATTTAATTGGTAGTAATCAAATTTATATTTTTAATGTTATATAATATTTTAGTAATGAAAGATTTTAATATTATAGGAAAAACATAAGTTTAATATATTTTTATATTTTATTTATTTATTAGGTTTAATATAGTCTCTTTATTTTTAAAAGATTCAATTAAGTTTTTTTGTTCAAATTAAAATTAAGAACATTAATGCATACAACATGTGTTCCTATTACATTAACATCATTAGTTTCAATTTGGACGAAATCATCAAATTGAATCCATTATAAAAACTAATAGATATAATTGAAAATTTTAAAAATAAAAGAATCATATTAAACTTTATAAATTAATTAGAAGACTAAAAAAGTAATTAAACTAAATACATAATAAACATTATAAATAAATATAAATTATTACTTTAT
>JAMLFT010008667.1:0-13475 GCA_026544285.1 Pachyrhizus erosus | reverse complement strand
CTGTGGGGGGCCCCCCCACCAAACGCTCCCCCTCCCCCCCCCCCCCCCCAACCCCCCCACCCCCCCCCCCCCCCCCCCCCCCTCTTTATCAACATGCACGAATACTTGAAAGTTATTGGATACACATCGTTTGAGGGTTAAACCAACAATCAATAACGACCAGGTCACTTGTGGTTGAACATTTATGAGAAAGAGAGTGATAGTTTGGTAATTTGTGGTACGTTTTTTTGTGTATATATACTAGCACAGCATATGTATATGTTGTCATTTTTGGCCTTTCCTTTTCGTCTGGCTGGCTGAGGTTGATTCACCCAATCCTATCAATTAAATTATTATAACTGTACAGATGCAGCTGAACTCCCCCAAAAAACAAATATGTGAACAGTGATGTAACAGGTATGATGATTTACAAGTTGTTTACCTATCTAATCAACAATCCCTCTATAAAAAATTAAGATAAAAAAATGTTTGTTACAACTATGGGGCCAACAAAAATAGTGGTCAACTTGTGTATCCCTTTAAAATACTAGGATTATCATTATTGTATCAACTACATAGTATCTCTATTCTTACTTCTATTCTATGTTTTGTCTTTGTTATTAATTAAATAATATTATTACCCATTTTATTCATAGATATTATTTAAAATAATTGGTTATTTAATAATTTATTTATTTCCTTTCTGGTATGTGTAAAATAGTTTGACTTTTATGCAAACATAAATGATCAAGTATGAAAAATTAAAATTATTAATTTTTATAATAATTACTTTAGAATACATATCTATAATGTTTTAATTCATTGATATGTAATTACACTAAAAATATATGAAAATCATACTCTATAAAATATTAACATCACAAATTTTAGTGGTTTTAAATATGTTTTATTTTCTAAAAAATATTAACTTTTTGTAGACATAGTTCCTCTTTAATTTTTTTAATCCTTGTAATTAATAAAAATAGTATAGGTTCAGTCTCTCTCCAAATTTTTAAGGACTTAAATAATATTTTTTTAATATTCTCATCACCTAATTTAAAAGGATTTTTTTAATTTCTAATATTTATGATTCTTTTATCACATAAGTCTTCTAATCTTAAAAGTTACAATCAAGATAAATAAAATTATATTTTGTCATTTTTTTCAAATTTTATTTATTTTAGTATTGATCTACCTCTTAAGTATATATTAATGGATTTGACAAAATGATTCACAATTATGACATGTTGATAATGCATGAAGTAATTGAGAAGAATTTAAAAAGGAACTTGAATCCATGCCTTCTACATTAATAAAGTTCATAGAAAATAAAAATGAAGAAAAAATTCTCTCTATCTAGTGGTTAGGGATTTTCACAACATGGTGTGTCACTAACTTTCTAATGGAGAGAACCTAAATGAAAATTAAACTCATCATAAACCTAAAAAATAAATATCAATCAATTAACTTAAAATAACATATAAAACAATAATTTCCATTATCTAAAATCAACCAAATTATTAAACAATATTAATTGAAAAAAATCTAAAAATCTCTTACTTTAATTATATTAGTTTAATTATTAGAGACAAAAGATTATTACAATAAAATATCAATTATGATTAAAATTCATATTAATAATCTAAGAAATATAAGTTATAACATCACAAAGGATCTATTATCTGATAGAGATACATATTTTTAACTTATATTTCATGCACAAGATGAATAAAATAATACTCAACTAAATAAGATTATTACAATAAAATATCAATTATGATTAAAATTCATATTAATAATCTAAGAAATATAAGTTATAACATCACAGAGGATCTATTATCTGATAGAGATACATATTTTAAACTTATATTTCATGCACAAGATGAATAAAAGAATACTCAACCAAATAAGAAAATTTTGCGATCCTAATAAGCACTCCAAGCATTTTAATAGTACTATAAGAGATATGATAACAAAAATAACTTTATCAAACACATATTTGATGATGATTATTAGATTTACGATCTTAAACTCATTTGATTGATTCCAAAAATCAAAAGACTTAACAAATAAGAGCTACAGGATTCTAAAAAATTTCAAAAGTTAAGCTTTAGGTCAATAAATCTAGGAGTATGCAATATGCTCTCTAACAAAGTGCCCAATTTGAGTATGAAATCTACATTTTTTTTTCTTTAACAACTAAGTACTTTTTTCTTTTACCAAATTGCATTTCTTAACAAAATTTCCCTAACATCCAATTGGGTGCTTACTAAGTTCGACAAATAAAATTATATATCTTAGAAGAATAGAATGAGAATAAGCACTTGAAATTCCAAGAAATTGGTCCAATTTGTTATTTTTTTTTTTAAAAAAAAGCATCTTTTTTTAAAAGATAAAATTTGTTTTTTTAAAAAAAAATATTTTTAAAAATAGTTTAAAGAAATATATTAAAAAAATAAAAAATAATAATTTTTATTTTTATTTAAAAAAAAAAAACTAAGTACAAACACACGAACCATTGTCATGTAATTACATAAGCGTGTCCAAAATTATTTACCAATAAAATATCAATAAGCCTTGAGATACATTAGTAACTCACATTCTTCAACTAATCCAATAAAGCAATATCAACATTAAAACTATTATTAGAATTCACAGAATTAAAATATTGTAATGGTACAATAGCGAAATCTCAATTCTATGATAAAATACTCAAATGTGAATCTAAAACTCACTATCTTTCCTTCTTCAAAAATAAAATTACATATTTGAGATAAAATATACCTATCCAGATTTATCAAGGAGAAATTGTTACAAAAATAAAATTTTATAAATAACTATCCACTCTACACACAAAACTTAATGAGATTATGAGTAATATTTTAAAACTCGAATCAAACTGGTTGATCTAAGTGTGGTTGAACTGACAGTTGGACGTAGGTTGAATTCAACTTGTCCATCTGCGATTGTTAAACCTCAAAACAAAAATAATAATCTAATTTCTAATTATCATCCTGTATGTTTCCTACACCACCGTGTCTAATATTTTTTTATAGTCTTCATTAATAATAGCAGCATATGATGTCAACGTGTTTCTACTAGCAAAAAGTTAGTTTTTACCTTTTATTTTAATCTCCGTTGAGATAGCTAAGGCTTGTTATTCATCTTCTTAATGCTCCTCTCGAACTTTGGGGGATTAATAAACAACTTATGATTATCAATTAGGATATATCATATCTAATTAAAAACCAAATTTCTTAGGATGATTAACTCCTTTGAATCTTACGAATCCAAAATGTTGTCCCTGATGGTCTCTTTTGAGGAATGAAGACTTCCACTACTTAGGCTTGTGCATGGCTCGACTTTAAAACACAAAAACAAAACAAACTCATTTTAGTGGATCACTTCATTATCACGAGAAAAATTTATATTAGTGGTACAGTAATTTAAATATATATAACTTTTGGAGATTCATTACTAAAAATTTTGTGACACTAATGTTAGTGACAAAAAAGTAATTTTCATCACAATTTCGTCACTGATGCTTTCGTGCAGGTATTTGAATCACTTTACTGAACAAATTCTAAACCAAAAAAGTTTTGAACTAACTCTTAAAATTTGAACCACTTTCAAACTTAATTTATGTTAAATATTCAGTGGATTATTATGAGCTAAGAATCAACTTGATTACTTACAAATGAATTTCATTAGTGTGTCACAATGAATAGAGTTTAAATATTTCCATCATATTCATGGCAACTTGATTATTAACTTGATGTGGGGTGCCTTCTTTACTCTTTGGTGTTAAGTTGAAATGTATTGTATTTTTACATTAGCAACGGTTACCTTTCACATATTATTGGTCATTAATCAACATCACAACCATAAGAGGAAATGCTTGGCACGCAAGCCTGCACTGAATTATAAGTTTTCAATTTCTAACTTAAAGACCCTTAAAATTTAGGTACTTGTGAAAAAATTCAGCGTGGAACGGGTAAAAAAATTAAAACATATAAGTTCCTTTTAAATAAATTTAAAGGGACTGAATTTTTTCAAGGTTTTTCTCAAACGATTCAATTTAGTACAACAAACTTATTTATAAAAATAATTTACGCATTCAAAATTATTTATAACAATGAAAATATGTTGAGTAAGGTCTAAATGCAAAATAATTAACATAAACTTTTATCAAAATATCCATTAAAATTAGCGCTCCCCAAAATGATCATGGCATTTAGCAAAACCGTTAGTGACCCTCTTTGTCTCGTTCTCCTTAGATCTCTCCATTGGTATTCAATTGTTATTTCAGGATTCACATTAATTTATCCTCCTCTTTGTTCTTGGTATGTATTAGTTTTGAAATTGTTGAAGTTTTCAATGCTTGTTATAAAATGATTATATATACTGACAATTAATAGATATTTCTTTAATATAGAATGGGGTAAAAGCCCCATGCAACCACAACTCTCCTCAAGTAAAAACAAACACATGTTTAAAAAAATGGTGAGATTCAAGTTTGGAGAATAACAAACATGATTTTGGCAAAAAGATGGATGTTAGGTTTTAGAAAAGTATGTAGCCTCTACAGTATTAGAAATTTCTAGTAAGAGAGACACACAAAGAGATTAAATGGTAAACAAATTCACTCTCGTTTTCTCTTTTGTGTTTCTCTCTCCAAGCGTGTATCTCTCTTACTCAATTTTTCGGTACTAAATAGAATTTACACACATTTTAGGGATGTTACAATGCCTTTCTACTGTAGTGGTGCCTATATTATAATCAAAGAAGTGGCTATAGTCAACAAAATTTCTCCTGCATCAAACGCAAACCTGTAACTTCTCCAGGCCAAAGAACTCACGACTCATCATTAGTTTACTTTCTCAAATCACACCCACACACTATTAATGCAGACAGCACAAATCAAGCTCCGTCGTATTATAACGGATAAACACTGAAATAATGAATCTACACAAAACAATCACAACGTACACTTCCTGCCAACGTGTTGGCATGATGACCAAGAAACTAGCTAGCTCCTACTTGAAGATAAGGTCTAGGAGGTTTAAGGAGTGTCATAATTTTAGGGGGAGTCGTCATGAAGAAAATCAATCTTTGGGATCAATGAGAAAGCACTTCACATCATGTATTTAACATACAACAAAAATAACAAAAGATTACTTTTAATAACTGCGTACAATTAAGCCTCTTCAATAACAATTAATTATGTATTTAGATGAAATTACTCCATTTTGAAATATTACTTTAAAAATACAAGAAGCATCTGGATGAAACGTGGGAATCAGAATTAGTTGTGCATCGCGACATTTATTTCGAAGTAAATGTGATATCGTTGTGGGGAAGACCTGTTTATTGAAGATATTAACCATTGGTTTTGGATTCTAGTTTCTTGACTAAGGTATAATTTCGTTATAATTCCTAACTAACCTTGTTTAATTTGGAAGACTCTCTTGTCTGGAGAGCACAAACAAATATATGGTTTTGCATCATGTGCATGCCTATGTATACCTAATCAAGTGAGTGAATGAGCCCCACCAACTTAGAGAAAGCGAGTAGCCTGATACATTGTTTCCACGCTTGATAGTGCCCTACCTCTCCCATGGACATGGAAATTAACCCATAATAATAAACGTTGATCGTACATATTTCTTGTTTGTTGTTGATACAAAATCTGTATCTACATGCTTTTCTTTTCTCTTGTACGTTTTAAAGGTGCCAAGCACAATGTCACATAAACTTGGTTCTAGATCAACACTAACCATTTTCCCATGAATATTGTACGTGGTCCGTAACACTCATTAGGCTTAGGCCAGTATGTTTCTTGATTCTCTGCTCATGAGTAGAAGTGTAGAACCCAATTTCTCTTGTAATCAATCCCGCACACTCTTGGGAACATAGTGTATATGGATATTTGTCATCTCATCCAATCATTATTTTGGTTTGGATTGGTATTTATGTAAAAGTCATCCATTCAAAATATAAAAATCAATTATAGGTAGATTTATATCAATTTAAATATAATACTAAAAATTATAAGTAATGACTAATGATTAAAAAATTTTAAACTTCAAAAAGACCTTCATTAGCATAGCAGTAACTCAATTCTCTTCATATTAAGGTTTAATTAATTTTCTTCTATATTTAACAATAGTAAACTAAACAAGAGAAGAAAACATTTAATTTAAAAATAACATGCTTAAATATACATAAAAACATAGGGTTGAATTTTTTTTATAATAATTTATTGATATATAAATCATATGTTGATAAATATGTATATCCTACTAGATAAAAACATTATAAGAAAATGCACTAATTTATAATAATGATTGTTTGTATTACATAATTATATAAAACATGATAGTATTTAAATTTTAATGGTAAACTTGCACATATAAAAAATGAAGTTTTTTATAATTTTTTTAATTGGAAATAATGAGAGAAAATATTTTAGTTTCAAAATCACATGATAAATATTTACATTGAATGATGGCAATAATTTTATGTATAAACTTGTTAATATTTAAATAATAAGAATAAATACTCATGCTGTACAAGGATAAAAAACTTTACCTGAAAACATGTGCATACCTAAATTGTCAATAAAAACATATTAATATGTAAATTACATTATTAAATATTTATATCATATGAGAATACATAGAACTAAAAGAGTCTAAATTGATTAATCAGTATACATAAGTTGTTATAAATTCTCTAATATAGTGATATATAAAATCAATTCCTACAAATAATAAAATAAACACCTATGTACATAGCAAATCAATATACAGCAAAAAAATCGAACCAACAGTTTGTGATTAATTGATGTGGTTTGGATTTAGGGGGCAAATAAAAACTTAAAGCAAAATGAACTAATCTATTTTGATTGATTAAGATTTCTTTTTCTTTTTCTAAATCCGATTCAAAACAACCCTTTCTCGCCTCTGAATTATTAAATTTATAATTTTTCCCTATTTTATTCACAAATAAACTTGAATTTATAATTTTAGAAACATCAGATTATTTTGACTTGTTATTTGTAATTTAAATCAATTTATATATGATTTATGATGCCATTTAATAGTTTGCACATGTTTTTTTTTCTTTTGAATGTTTATTATGTGTTTGACTTTTATTTTGCAAGTATTTTTGTTAAAATGAAAAAATAGTTATTAGTGAAATTCGTATATTGGTTGGGGACTCTACTCTTAATCCACTCAATGAAATTTTATTTGTGTTATTGCTAAAAAAAAACATTACTCCTTAAAAAATAAAAAATATAAGATAAAAATCAAATAGTTGATCGATTAATTTAGTTTAAAATGGATATTATTATCTGATTTAAATTGAACCCCAAACTTCTTTTATATGATCAGATCGATTTTATTTTTTTTTACCTCATAATCAATCTGCTTTTATAAACACATAGGAGTATGATCATGTGTCTTGTAATCTTAGAAGAGTAAGTGTGTATATGAATTATAATTTGAAACTTATCAAATGGAGAAACACACTTTCAATATACGAAACCGAGAGACAAATATTTTGTCTTATTAAAATAAATACTAATTATGTTGAACATAACTTTTGTCCAAACACATCCTAAATCAATCCTTTAACGGGGGTCTTCATTTATGCTTTGCAATGGTGATGTGTTGACTTTAATACTTCAATTAATAATTTAGTATTAATAGTAATAAAAAAAGGGAGATAATAAATAGTTATAGGATTTTGTTTTATAATCTTCTCCTCGTTAGTAGTCGTAATTTAGGCCATCTATTGAACCCTTATTTTTTTTTATGAGATCTATTGAGCCCTTATTAGATCTAAAGAAAATACGAGAATCAACTTCTTAATCGACAGGGAGATGGATTCATAAATGTTTATTGGATAGCAAATTTCCGATCGTGAATATAAGCACGCCACGTGACCGTTGAAAAAAAGGAAGTGATAAATTTTATTGTAATTGTAATAATTCTTTATTGAGTCTTATGAATTAATTTATATCTGTTTAAAAGAAATCTATTGTCAGGGTAATTATTGATATGAATTCCTAATGATATTTCCAAATTTTTGCTATAAATTCTCTAATCAATTATATCCCTTACTAACAGTATCAATTTATCAGTTACAAGCATTATGAATTGAAAAGGGAAAAAAATTATGGGTTAAAATTTTTAGTTATATGGGTTGAAGTGGGATATCCACTCAGTGCAGGTGGAAAAAGGCATGATGCCATCATGGTGGGAATGCAAATCCCATCTTTAATGCTTTATTTGTTTGAGTGGATAACCCACAAAAATATTAGTGTGTGATAAAAACTGATTGAATAGCCATTTTCTTTCCTGAAATTATGCAACATTGTTGTGAAGCTCTTGAAATTAAAAAAAGAATATTGCCATTTTAATCTCTAATGTATACAATTTGTCATCGCTATACTTCTTAAATTTTGTAACGTATTATTATTGTAGTCTACTAAGAGAAAGAGAAGCAACTTTGTGTCTCTCTATATTTTTAAAAAAAAAAAAGAGATAAATTAAATAAAATACGAGATAAATTTTTATTGTTATGGTAATTACCTATTTAAAATTAAAGATAAAAATGTTCAACTAAAAATGTACATTAAAATGAGATATTCTCATCATAATAGTTACATATAATGAAATTAATCATAAGAGTTAATGTGGTTAACAAGTTTTAATTTAAAAATTTATTTGATATTTTTCTAATTCCAAAGATTATTATTAAAACACTTAACACTTTAAAAACTTGAAAAATTAATTTATTTGATAAAAAAAAATATGACTCTTAGTCGTTTAATTGAAAATGTATACTAAAGAAAGAAGTTAAAACATTATACATGATTTCATGTCTAGTTATAGTATTTTAAAATTTGACTCAAATGATCTGACAAGAATTTGGAGGGATAAACAATTTGAGTTGTTTTATTCAATTCATTATGTCTTTAACTCAATATTTATATGTCATTAGATTAGTCAAAATTTGATATTTCGATATACTTGTTGTGTTATCATCTACTAATAAGATGTGGATCCATGATGCTTCTAGTATATGCAACTATTGTGCCTACTTCACACGTTTCAATTTCAAATATATATGCTAAATAATAAAATTATAGTAAAATTATAAGAGTTAAGAATCAAACACATTACCTGATACTTATTTAAAAAGAGTTAAATCATTAGAGCAAGCAAATTTTTGTAAATATATATTACAAATATTATATATATATTTATATTTAATTAATTTTTTATTATATTGATTCATATAATTTAATTATTAACTCACTGATTCAACTACTAATCCACTAATCCAATATTCCTATTGAAATAAACATCGATCCAAGTTTTAAAATATTATCGAGCTATGATGCACCCAATTTTACACATTAATGTTATTTAATTATTGAGTTAAATTTTATTTTAGTAATATTAATTTAAGTAACTAAAATATATGATATTTTAGTGTGTCTACGATGGATTGAGTTTTTACTTAGTATTCAAATTATGAATATTTATTCTCATTTAATAATTATAAAATTTTTATTTTATTAAATATATTTGAGTGTGACACAATGTTATGTTGTGTAAAAAAAAGGTTATAAAATTTAATTTAATCGAGTTAGAATTTTGTGAACCCTTGTATGGAATAGAAGCTACAGAAAAAGTTGATAGAGGTTAGGGGAAGACAGAAGGAATAATTGACTTGTCATAGCTGCATAACCACTTGGAAACTTGCTACGTCAAATATAGAAAGAGATGAAGAAATGACAATTCAAGAGTTGCAACTTAGATTACTACTAAGAAAGTTGTTGACTTTTGTTAGATGATACTTATTGCCTTAGATATTATTTAAATATTATATCTCTAAATTAAAACCTTACTATCGAAATTTATATTTCAACTTTAGATTTGATATTCCTAAAATGAGTAAAAGTAAAATAAATAATTTAAATCATTGATGAGAAAATCAACTTGAAATTTAATTGCATCCAGTATTATCTGTTGATTGTTTTATCAATAACGAAAATTGTTTACTTTCCTTTTGAATGGTGATCTTTATTTTAGTACTGGTAACTAGTAAGAAAGGGAGCTCGAACAGGTCATGAACATCCTTTTACAGCTATGCCTATCCTAGCTAGGTACTATCACTTAAGGGACAAGTAAGGCTCCAATTGTCAAAAAGGAGGGAGGTACTCTGTGCTTAAGTATGGTAGGTTCAACTATAAATGAATACCTAATTTTTGTTTTCTAGATGCATGAAATTTAATTGAACTAAATTATTTTGAGCATTAACTGAATCAAAGCTAAAGAGAGACAATATAAAGGAGCTCATTTTCCCTCTTACCTGCACTGCACTCACCTCCATTTCTATTCTTTGAATTGTGAAAGCTGCAGAAATAGGAGTTTCCTTGCAGCCCAAAACACCCTGCATGAACTTCGTGCTGTTTTGGACTGAAGGGAGCTCCTTCTTCTTCACTTTCTCCATCTTCAGTATACAACTCTATCGGCTCAGAGGCTTGACACTACTTATCAATAGTTTTACCGATCAAAATATTATTTTTCACAAGACTTGTTTTTCCTTGCTTGCTTGTGGACAGGTAACCGTTCAATCTTTAATTTTGTTCTTTAGTTTTTTTATTTTTTATTCTACCCCATATGTTATCATTTCCACCCCTAACCATTTCACTCTTTACTGAACATACTTGAACATGAACAGCATATATAGGAACATGAACATAACATACTTCACGTTTACCCATGTGAAGCATTCTCCCATAGACCTCACGAGGCCACGGCTTATTTCATTCTGATGTTTATTAGGCGTGTTGTGTGCCTGCCACGACACTCCTAGCTGTTCAAGCACTACACCACTTGGTATTTCAAGAAATTCAACACATTTCTTCATCCACCATTAATTCCTTTAAACTCTAGACATCGTGTGCTGTAGCCTTCTGTGTCATATTTTCCCAAAATTTTAGTTTATTTCTCTCTTCAAACATTGGTCTGCCAAGCTAAGGTTAAATCAACCTCGCTTACACATGAAGGGGAAGCCAACCCAAATTTAGGAATCAGTTCAAAATGGGTCATCCATTCAAAAAATTATTAGGTGATCTAAAACTACCATTTTTCTATACTTTCAAATTCCAATTAATATTTTTATGGTAGATATTCAAATTTTTAAATTTAAAAAAAATTATACAAAATATTATATAGAGACCATCTAATAATTTCCTTTATCAATTCATATGCAGTCTAGAACACTCAAGGTAAGTGTTGGCGTTGCTGGTACTATAGCAATGGATCACCGTCACCCATTTACCCCAGGTTCCCAACTCAATAGAAGAGAAAAACGATGAAAACAGAGTTTTACTAATATTACTTAAGAAAATTTTATTTTTGCTAACATGCAACTTGGTTTACATATGATCATTATATACAAGAATTAACGAAGATTGAGAGCAGGACTGTCATTGTAACTTGTTACTACATTGGGATCATTTGTTGAATCTGATGCTGCCGATTTTGAATATTGCAATTGAAGCGTGAGCATGACCATACTTTGTCCTCTGATAGAGGCACCACAGGGATGTTGTCACAGTTGCATATTTCAATCATCATGCCATCTGGGTCATGGAAGAATAGCTGATCAACGTAGATTCCACTTTCCTCTACTCTGCTCTTCACGTACTCTATCTTCATTTGCTGCAGTCTTTTCTCTACTGATGCTATACTTTCACACTAGCAACGATGCACAATTCGTTCCGTGAGTATACACACATATATGACAATGCGTTTAAAGTTTAAATGATTTCCCTAGATATAGGAAGAGAGAAAAAATACTTGGAAAGAAATGTGATTGTCCTTTGGATTAATGTGAGCAGTCTTGGGCATGCCTTGTGGATCTTCTGATTGGAGGAGGTGTATGCCAATGCCATAATTAAATAACCTACCAGGATCATTATCAAAAGTAAGAGGCAATCAGTATTCAATTTCTATTCAAAATAATAAGGGGATCTTTCTATTTTTACATAGCGTGTTGAATTAACTAAAAAGTTGGTCAGATTGGTTTTTCAACAGTAGAAACATGTCTATGAAACTTTGCAATGATATATAGAAATTTTGCAACATACCATGCTCCATTGAAGTTTAATGAACTAGGTCTCTTAATAGGAGAAAACCCAAGAACGTTTACGTAAAAATCAACGGATTTCTCCACTGATGCACACACAATTGAGATATGATTCAATGACTTGAGTTGCAGGGGATTGGCCATTCTGTCTTCACTCTTTTCGTTTCTGTAATGACAGAACAATGAAGAAGGGAAGGAAAACAAAACGAAAAGCAGGTTCTGAAAGGTATGGCGGTTGGTTCAAGCGTGTCAAAGAATATTGTGGATAATGATAAAAGTGATGTTATACGATGGGTAGATATGCATGCTTCTATTTATAGGGACTTGGTAAGAATACGCAAATATTTTCTTCTGCATGTGTTGGAAGTTTCATGTTTCGAATTTGGATTTGGTTCTCTTTGGATTCAAACAAGGAATTTGTTACACGTAGATTTCGTGTTGATGAATCAGGTTTCGACAGCAAGCAACACTTATCTTGTTTAGCGACACGTATGTTTGTGTTTGCCTCAGTGACCTAGTCTATTACTTTTCAGATCGGACAAAAACATGTCAATGCTGAGGGATCGAAATTATGGATAAGCATTAAGAAACGTGCAATTGTAACAGAGATAGCTGTTAATACCTCATGCATAGAAAGCTACCAACAAAACAAGGAATTTTCTTTGAACTAGCCTCCTCGTTTTGAAGGTATAGCAGAGCACATGGAGTGTGGTTCGACTTCTGATTTTTTTTCTTTTCTATCCGAACCTCAACAAATGATTTTTTTTATTGCAAACAACTATTCTTTAAAAAAAACTATTATATGAAGAAATATAAGGTAAGAAATTTAGAAAAATATCAACAATTTACGAATCATTTTATTTTTCATTGACTATATTATACAAAAAAAATCTGTTTTTTAAAGTAAAATTATTGCTTTTAGTTTATAGCGAAGGTAACAAGATTTGAACTAATAACTTAGAGTAGAAATTCTTTAAAGTAAATATAACCTCTTTTAATAAAAATATTTTTTAATACTTGCAGTTAAGAGTTGAATTAATAAATATTTTCTTTGTGCATTATACCAATAAAAAGTAATAATGATTTTGGTCAAGTTATGAAAAAAATATTTTGATTTTTGTAAAATAGGTTCATTTATTATAATTTTTTAAAGATTTTTATTTTTATTTTTATTTTTAAATATTTTTTATTTTGTTACTTTTTTTATTAAATAATAATACTAAATAAAAATATTAACTGTGTATTAACTTGTAATATTATTAACGAATCTCACATGATAATAGTATGTAAATTTTTTTATATTATTATTTTTAAATTTTTAT
>JAMLFT010008666.1:0-13475 GCA_026544285.1 Pachyrhizus erosus | reverse complement strand
ATCTTTTATAAAATAACCTATTAAAATTAAAATAAAATAAGAAATTAAAATTATATTTTATACACAATTAAAAGAATCTAAAGAAGTAAATAGTTTTAGAACCAACTACAGATAAAAGATACAAGACACTGAATTTTACACACATGCATGAAACAAAAGTTTGAAGTGTGATGAGATGAACTGCAGATCATATTTGTAATATCGAAAAATGAGTCTAACAATTAAATACTGTTGTCTCACCCCATATTTGCATAGTCTCCACCCAATTAGTCTTCCTCCATCTTTAAATATGTTGTATCAATAGATATGATTGAATCATCCACCAATTGTAACATCACATTATTCTCTGGTTCATGTTAGATCATTCTTGATTACTTGATGAGATTAATGTAAATTTATTATTAGTGTAAGAATTTTTATATTGGTAATTGATTAGAAATGATTTTAAATATAATTTTAAAGAAATTATAAAATTTAAAATTTTTATTATAAATAACAATTCATGATTAAATGATAATGTAAACAAAATTTTTATATTATTAATTATTTAAATTAACTTTTATTTAATTTGATTTGAATTTGAATTTTTTTATTAACTATTAAAATAAAAAATGATCAATTTTAGAGGTTTAAAAAATATTTAAATCCGTAATTAACTTTTTATGTTTTCCCACATTAAAAAATTAAAAACCTTGACAAAAGTGAGGTTCAGATCCAAGGGAGGGTTGCAATAGACTATGGACAGGGAGGAACAGTAAAATGAAAAATAAATAAATCTGATGTTTAGAATGCATGATAAGATTGTGGACTTTAGATTAACCTCAACGTTAATAGTAATGGTATATGATAGATCGTGATTCAATTTAAAAATCGTCTTAAAATAAATTATACTTTCCTTTATATTATTTTTTATTCTTACGATATAGTGTAAAATAAATTAGATTTTTCTTTTTTAAGAGGTGTATTACTCTTCCTCTTTTATATTAAAATATATAATTTAAACTACTTAACACAAGATTTCAAAATAAATTTTTAATTAAAATATATGTTAAAATATTTCTAATATATCATGTTATCAGTGACCCACTCGATAAATTTTTTTTAAACATACAATTAAATTTAAAATAATTTATTAAAATAGAAATTATGAGATAAATTATATGTGTGTGTATATATATATATATTTGTCAATTTATACATATTATACTAAATTTTTTTAATAATTATATTTTATTTAATAATAATTTTTAATATAAATAGATTATTTAAAAAGTTGTACGTTTAATATATACATATTAGCATTATGTTTATTTAATTCAATAAATATATTATATTTAATAAAGATAATATTTAATAATAGTGTTAAAATTAATTATAATATACATTTAATAAGTATAATAATTAATACTATTTAAGACAATACTAATTTATTAGAATATTTATAAAAATAAAATGGTAATAAAATCAATTAAATGCTATCTTAATACTTGTGATTAATTTTATTTTACATAGATATATATTATTTTTAATTTTATTATTTTAAAACATATTTTGAAAAAATAATAATTGAAAATAACTTTCAAATATATAATTAAATTTAACATAAATCATAATAATTTATTTAAATTAAAATTAAATACATAAATTAAGAGATAAATTTTTATATATAATAAAATTTTATTTAAAATAATAATTAAAAATACACATTAAGAGATGACTTTATATATATATATAACAATAATAATAATAAGATGTATTGGATTTGCATTTGTTAGATGATACAATTTAATACAAGAAAGAGGGTGATGTAGCACTTGCATTAGAGATTAATAGTGCGAAAGTTAGTTTGTGAACTCCAATAATAACATTAGACTTTAATCCTTAGAGAAAATGAGAACTCAAACCATCACTCATTTCATTGATCTTCAATATAAAACACATCTTTAGGAAGTTAGGCATCACATTGAGTGACGTTAGCTTAGTCTAAAAATTATTGGCAGTAATGGTGGGTAGTGCAATACTAAACTTGTGTTTGTTAGACGTATAAATGATATAATATTCAAGAGTTTGTATATTATGTTCTCTTTCTTTAGACATATTTGAGAATATAAGAACGAGTGAGAGTCTTTCTTATTGGTTTTCTAATTGCTTTCTTTCCATGACTTTTATCTATTCCTTCTTGTAGTTCTTTCTATCTCAAGATTAAATAAAAATTGAGTCTCCTTTTCATCTCACACACATAGGAGAAACACTAAGGAGATATAAGAATCAAAGACAAATAATTAAAGAATCAAAGAAAAAATAATGAAATAATAAAACAAGAAAAATTATAAACAATGTTTAATCTAATTCTCGTTGGATTTTTGTTGATATGACCACTAATGTAAAAAAACTTGATAAAGGTTTGATTGAGACATAATAATTTAAGAAAATTTTGATAATGACAAGTGCACTAACTATGTTAAGTAGTAAATTGGTAAGTAAAGTTAGTCCTTTCACAAAGAATTACACAAGTACCAATTATTATCGATTTATATTATTTGAGCAAGCAAAAAATTGAGAATTGTTTAATTGCATACAAAGCAATAGAAACAAAGAGTTGGAAAATTCAATGATTTAGATACAACTAAGGCACAAATTTCCTTCCTTTTCACCTTTTGTAAAAATCTAAATTAATATATTTAATTCCTTCCACTATAGTTTGAACCAAGAAAATTAGATGAAGCCCAAATCTTTAAACTAAAATCCCAATATCCACATTAATATCCCTAATTTCATTGATAATATTTAACTTGACAAAGCATGAGACAAAAAATTCTTAAAAAATTCACAAATCTAGTGGTTTATTCCTAGATATACTTAAATTTATGACAGATTATCCCAACTTTAGCATATGCACAATTTTTTAACTATTTGTTTGCAAATCAAAAATTAATTTTTATAAAAAAAACTAAAAAAACACAAAGAGCAAAGAGATGTAAAGACAAAGGACAAAAAGATAAAAACACAAATTGTAAGAACCAACCCATACTAGAAACATAAATCCAAATTACATAAAGAGATCCAAGTTATGTTTATCAACCCCAACTAAAAGGTTTTAGTTACACATAGAAATAAAAGACAAAAATAAAAAAAGTGAAATTCATGTGGCTATTAACTACCATAAGTGTATTGGTGTGTTTAACTAGAAAAGAAATAGAGTGAATAAAAATAAGATAAAAAGAAATAGGTAAGCAATAAGCTAGAATAGTGGGGTGTTTAGTTTGAGAGAAATAAATAGAAAGAAAATTAAAAAGAAATAACATTCTAAGGTTTAGGGTTTGAATCAAAGGAGATGAGAGAAATTAAATTATAAATAAAAATACTATTTTGCCCTTATATAAACATGTAACACAAACTATTGATATAATCAATTATCTAAAAATCTATGATCAATTATGAGAGAAAAAGAATTGATTATCAAAGTCAATCAATTATCAAAACCCACCATCAAAGTCAAAATTGATTATTATAATTCATTATAAGCAAAAAAATTGATTAACAAAAATAAATATCATTATGATAATTATTCTTTCTCTAGAGTCACATCTCGTCACAATATGTATTTGATGACTACTATCACGACTTGAATAATGACAACATTGACACTGACAAGATTGATAGACTTTGGAGTTAAAACAATAATGATAATAATGACATAGGGATGTCGGTCTCATAAAGAACATATCATAGACACACTCTATTGCAACATCATAGCAAAATGAAATTAACATCACGAATAAGAGTTCACCAAGAAAACGAAACTAGTGTTACAAATTGTTGAACCTAGTAAGAAAAATGGCAACGTATGCATAACAACGAGACTTCACCAAAGAGAGAATTGAGAATAATTTTAGACACTTCAAATTGAACCACCACTCACTCAATTACTTTCACATCATTTCATATTTTTTGAGAGAATTTAAACAACTTTAAATTCCTTGTCTTCCATTAATTGAATCCTACAATTTTACATTATATTTAAGTAACTCATACACATTTTGTTTTAATAATAAAATTTTAAACAATCTATAAACGATTCACACTTTTATATTTTTTACTTAGACTTACTTTTGTTTCAATTAAAATTTTAGTTCAATTATTTAAATTAAAATAATAAAATACTTTTTTAATCATAAATAACAATTATTTATAAAAAAAATAACCGGACATGACAGTTAAGTCTTCTTTAATGATAAACAAACTAAGTTCAGTATATTAAAATAAACAATTTATTAAACAATTAATGTTAAAGATATTTTAAAATAAAATATTATTGTGCGGGACCCACCACCTTTAAATTTCCTTGTTCATTATTTCCTTCATATCATACAATCACAATTTTTAAAATCAGCTCTACACTCCTCCCCTCAATTTCTTGGCTGTTCCCTGCTACCAAACATAGTGTATGAGTCTCCAATGATTTTGACTTGCAAAAATCCCAACCTCAAACTCCTAAAAGCTAAAAGCTAAAAGCTAAAAGCTAAAAGCTAAAAGCTAAACTTTCTTTCTTCGTTTTGTCATAATGCTTTAAATATGATTTAATTCGCACATTTAGCACCTAACGCTACTTCTCATGAACCTTTTAATGATACTCAACGCTGAAAAATTAATATCGCTCGACACTTAAACATAGTAATTCAATGCTTTGTCAGTACCTGACGCTCTCAAAAGGCACCTAATGCTATTTGAGATGCTAACGTCTAGTGTTGGCTTCATTTTCTAAATTCTCCCAGAAAATAAATATATAAAAAAAAAATACTAAAAGGTTGCAGTTACTTAACGTATAAAATACTAAAAATATGCAATAAAGATTGAAGATACATGCATAAGAAGTTCATTTTCCTAAATTAAAGTTTTTTTTACCAGTCAAAATTTAAGATTAAACATGTATTTAGTCTGTGTAAATATAAAAATGTTTTTTTTTTTTTTTTTTAATTTATTTTCAATCGTTTATTTTTTTTTCTTTATTTTATAAAATATATTAAAAATGAATCTGATTATAGCTTTTATTAGTGATTTTGATAACTTTGATACTAATTTTGGATAAATTGATTCTATTTTTAGTCAGATTAACATTATTTTTTTTATTATATTTTGTTAATAGTTAATTAATTTATCATTTATTTTAAATTAGATTCATTTTTGATATATTTTATAAAATAAAAATCAAAATTTTACTATTAAAAATAGAAAGAGTAACAACAAACATTTTCATATTTATAAAAACTAAAAACATATTTATACAAAAAAATTTACAATAACTAACATGTCTTACTCAATTGAGTTACATTAATTATAGGTTTATCAGTGTAAAACATTATGTATATTTTCCTCCAAAACCTTCTAAGCCACCTAATTTGTTTACTTTATAAGGTTTCGTCTTACCAAGGAGACATAGATCTACCATGTATCTTGTTATTTTTTTATTTATTGCATTTTTGTTTTGATCGTTATATTTACATATCGAACAATACATAGTTGAATAGATCAAATGTAAAATATAGAGAGATTGATTCCCATTTCAATTCAGATTCATTTAATTCGAAATCCACTTAATATAAGTCCAAAATGGTGCAACCCTTAACCGCATCATAACTTGAGTGGGTTCATGATAACTGCGGATGACTTACTGAAGCCATGATGACAATTGACAACATTAAAATATTGTTATATAACAAAATGATCTGCTACAATGAAAAATTATTATAATTTTTCAATTTGTTGTAATATTTTAGACCAATTGTACGAGGTAAATATATGCCCCCATCTTTATATGGTTGGTTTAGCCAACCTTATTCTTTTCAAGATCTCGACACGATTCCTTCTAAGGAAGGACTAGAGTTAACAGTTAATCTCTCTTGGATTGTAATCGATTGTAGTAGTGTCTCCAAGATTGGTGGTCTAGATGCAACACCTCTTGTATGAACCATATTGAGAAATTGATTTTTAATTTGTTGAAATAGCTAGTTGCTTTGTCTTCTTCTACTTGTAGTCATTAGGAAACAATTTCAATCACACGTGTTCTTTTAGAGAAAATACATCATTAACTAAAGTGTAAAACAATTTTACATTTCATTTAATCACAGATTAATATAAATAATAAATTTGTTGGCACTTAAAATAATTATTTTAAAAATTATAACAATACTTACAGATGAGTTAATAATTTTACATTATCAGTATAAAATCATTAAACCCAATCTTTTTTCAACTATCATCCGAATTAGTAAGTGAAATTATGTTCTCATTAACATGCAACCTTTTATTCCTTGCCCCATTCTACACATCCGCCCAACCTTTTATCTCATTAAACATGAAAATTAAGTATGCTTAAAACACAAGTTAGGCCATAACCATAATATAGACTTTGAATGTGAGGCTCTGATAAACGTCGACTAGGACGTCTGATTTCCCACTTGATAGAAGGGAAGCTACATCCTACCTCTACTTTTTCCATTGTTAACGTTCTTTGTTAGATGATTAATATTTAAATGATGTCACAATCACATGAAGGCTACATCTTTCCTTCCACACATAGTCCACACCAAACGTTTCAACCTTGAGCTTCACCATAGCCCATATATAAGAAACAATCTCTCTCCATTCTCAACAGCATCACAACATTAACATACAATGGCTGCAATTTTCTGGGCTTTGGCAATACTGAGCCTGTCCTGTCAGCTAGCTACCAATGCTCAAGCACCAGCAACTGAACCGGCAAATTTGCCACCTACAACTGTGCCACCTACAACCCCAGCTGCAACATCCCCATCTACTGGCACACCACCAGTGACAACACAACCACCTACAGTGGCAGCATCCCCTCCCACCACAAGTACACCACCAACTACATCCCAGCCACCGGCAAGTGTAGCTCCCAAAGCTGCTCCTGTGACACCACCAGCTCCTAAGGTTGCACCTGTTTCAACCCCAAAAGCTCCACCACCCCAAATTCCACCACCACAACCACCAAAAATTTCACCAGTCTCAACTCCCTCCTCACCACCCCCACTACCACCACCACCTGTTGCTTCCCCACCACCATTGCCACCACCAAAGATAGCCCCAACACCGGCCAAAACACCTCCTGCCCCTGCACCAGCAAAGGCAACACCAGCACCTGCACCCACAAAGCCATCACCAACACCATCGCCTGTTCCTCCACCGCCAACTGCAACACCAGCACCAGCACCAGTAATAGAGGTACCAGCACCAACGCCAGTGATAGAGGTACCGGCCCCGGCGCCTGCACACCATAGACATAGAAGACACAGGCACAGACACAGGAGGCATCATGCACCAGCTCCAGCTCCAACAATTATTCACAAAAGTCCCCCAGCACCACCAGATAGCACTGCAGAATCAGACACAACACCAGCACCAGCACCAAGTCTGAATTTGGTAATATCCTTAGTGAAATATCAAATTACAAATTTATGACTATCAATATCACATTGTTTTGATCACATCTTTTTGTTCTCCTCTCACAGAATGCTGCACCATCAAACCACCAGCAAGGGAGAAATATATGGGCAACAGCAGGACTTGCTGTTATTGTTTTGCTAGCTGTCACTGGCTAAGGCTGCTAGCCGTGTCATGGTGACCATGGATTTTCTTTAATAAGTTATTTGGTTTGCAAAATATAAAATCTTTTTCATTTGTATAGATCTGAATGATGAGAATCTATACCGGCGATTTTTTCCATTTTTGTTATGATTTTTGCTCAGAAATATTAATGGATCTGAATTTTTGAATGGTGGAAATAATCAGAAATGACTCACAAATTCTAGTTTTACAAGTTATTACATCAAACTTGATCAGTTTCTGAGTCTATGTTTAATTTCTCCCGAAAGTCATATTCCGTAATAAGTCCAAGATTGTCAACTAATTTGTGATGACGTAGACATCCTGCACACTAGTAAGATGAAATTCCAATTACTTGCATAGAATAAGTGTTTGCATAATATTAAATTTACAAATATGTTTATCAAGAATAAAGAAAAGAATGAGAAAATAATATGGCCACCATCAATAAGGTTCCCAAAATCAAAATCATACTAAGCAGCACAAGATTAGAAGGTAACCAAAAAACTGGCCGCAACACCATGAGCACAAATAAACTAACACATTTGCATTCATGATCCAATACATCGGCCATTCCATAAGTTATTTAACTTTCAGAACAAGCTGACACGCCAAAATCAATCCAGTTACTTCTTTTATATGATTAGCACCAAACTCAAATCCCAGAGGAGGGTAGATGGCAGGGAATTTATTTTTCTTTTCTTGTAGGCAAAAATTAGTGTTCCATTTTAATAATTTACATAATTAAGATGTGGTGCACATTAATATGCTACATAGATATAAACATGGAGCAGATATGGCAAGTTGGCACTTGGCAGCTAGCGAAATGTTGATGTACCAACAACGATGGTCTTAATTTAAAACACCATTCAAATAATATTTTCGGAGACAAAACCAGGCAGGTTTGTTTGGAAACATCTAATTTGACCCACTGTTTTTGTTGTTAAATTAAACAATGATAAGTTGGGAAAGTCAGTGTTTATAAATATATCAAAACATGCCCTTTATATCATCCCTCAAAAAAAGTCAAAATACAAAATTAAATGCAAATGTCAAGAAAATGAAGCTTTAGCTTGAGCAAACAGCTTACCAAGTTATAAGCAACAAGCAATCATTAATAACTTTGCTATAGAAAACTACATATATGTTGCAATGTATGTCATACTCTCATGTACTTTACTTTATTGAATTACAATTATTGAATGGAAAAAAGTTGCTACATATAGCATAACAGTATAAGCAACACTAATAACTGGCAGCAAAAGTAAAGGTGACAAAGGGCAAGACTGCATTAACTATAAAAAAAATATTTATTATCTCTCTTCTCTCTCTCCATATAATGAGTATAACTGAATAAGTAGAGCTATAAATTTAGGCAACAAAGATAAAAATGAGCATGAGCTACATTACATGAACTATGTACAACATGATTACAATTGCTCACACTCTATCTGGGCAATATATTGAGAGAGGAGGTTTATTATGACAGTGAGAAGGTTATATTTGGACTGTTGGATCATGCATGTGAGCTATAGCTTGGAACAAAAAATGATATATTTAAAGTTGTTATCTTTCTAATCCTAAACACCCATTCAAGATCCAATGACCATGATCCAGTCTTCTCCCTTCTCACGTATCGCACTTGATGTGTCCCCTATATGTGTGTGTATGAATTATGTCCAAACCCACACCATATGTCTTATTTAACCCTTGGTCTTTTCCTCAATTATCAGCTTCATTTCTGCCTCTGTTTACTTTCATATTGTCATCATATTTCCAAAATTGCAACTCCGCAGGAATACAGATATACTCAATTTTCCCTTTTGTTATTGTCATATTCATTCTAAGAAGCAGAAACCAGCAACTGAACATAAGATTATAGCAAAAGTGATTCACTGAAACTATAACATTTCACTTTCCCAAAACATTAAGAAATTTCTTATTTCAATTCATGGACATGAAAAAAATAAAGTATTCTTCAAAAACTATGTTGGGACAATGCCGTGACCATACATATGACATCTGATATCAGAGTAAGGTTCCAGCAGATCCTGTGCAATATATGTTTTCCCTCCTCTCTCACTGGAAGATCCCTGTCCCCTATCCCACTTACTAAGTTAGAGAACTCCTATCATAACCATATAAAAAGAAGTTTAAATAAAATATTGGACAAATGCTAACCATGAAAGGAGCATTAAAAGAAATAAGAGAAAAACATCATGCTAACACCTTTTGAACAATATTGTTAGATATACATGGTCACTAAAAGACTCAGGAAATAAGAGATACCTGTACAAAAACAGCACCCCTTTCATAAGCTAATCGGTTTACAAGTCTCTTTGTTCTTTCACCACACAAGTCACATGTAAACTGTACAAGCAAACTTCTTCTTGGAAGATTTAAGTCAATACTTGCACCCTGCACATGCCAAGCATACTTATTAATTAGCATATCAATATGAAAGAACAATAGAGAGCAAAATTTTGAGAGGAAGATCATGCATGATCTCTACCAACAAGAGAAAGATTTGATTAAGACCGTAAGTCCATAACAACTTATCAAAAAACAAGTTGCCTTCAGAATATCATAATGGAGGAAACTAAAAGGTAATCTTCCAATTTTAGATGCAAAACTACATAATGAACTGATAGACAATCAATAACAACATGAAGCATGCCCTGCTAAGTGGGGAAATGAATTGAGAGACATGAAACAAAAACAGTCATGCCTTACTGGTGAGAATAGTTGTGATCAGAAAACAAAATAAAATTTTTGTAATTATTAATGAAAACAAAATACAAACAAAACAAGAGTCAAAATATAACTTCTAAGTCAGATAAATCCAGAAATTAAAAACAATATAAATAACTCATTTTTCTTTTTCTTTTATGAGTTTAATTTATATGCACTTTCAATATAATTTTTTTTTACAGTCATTCAATAAGAATTCATCCCATGGTTAGATTATATTAATGAATGGGATGATGTAGTAAAATGATTAAATATTATTAGATATCTATGTAACAAAGTTTTATACTTACGGTGCATATAAATTACATTCTTTTTTTTTTTTTATAATAATAATATATACTAATAATGATGGAAATAATCCCATTTAGCTTCCACATTATTTTTTTCTATTATACCCCTAATAATTGCACATATATTCAACTGTTTGCACATGACAAAAAGTAAAAAAAAAAAAACAACTCACTGTATATGAAACTATTTTCCCATCTCTCTCAAAGATAACCTCCCATATGTTTCTCATTTGTAAAATGCAAGCACAAAGTGTATTTTTTCCTTCTGTTTTTTGGTGAATAACAGGGGCTAACGGCCCAGGAAGGAAGAATTAAAAACCATGAGGAAAAACAGCAGCAGAAACATCTGCTAATACAGCAAGAGAAATGAAAGCAGGAATGAAATCAAATATCCTCTGACAAAAAAGTAAGGATTGGCCATAGTTTGCCAATTAATCTGCAACTTGTATCCAAGAAGTGTCTTTTTTTTCTACTATTACTAATAATAATAGAGTAAACTGTGTATGTACTCCCAATGTAAATAATTTTTACGATCTCATTAATCACAAATTATCATCTGTAATAAGTTATACATAAGTTTATCATCTTTACTAATAAATAAGTCATTCTAATCATAATTTCTGGTTAACATTACAATAGAGCACATAAATTAAACAACAATAATAATAACAATAATAACTAACTAACCGTTTCAGAATTGGGTGATTCTGGTTGAGGGGCAGTCCCAGAATCATCACCCAGCAACCCATTTAGTCTAAACCCTCGATGGGGAAGCTTTGGTGCTGCCACTGTTGCACCAGAAAACTTTGAACTGAAAGAAAAATGTCAGTGTCCAAAATGAAATTTAGAACTATGGAATGAAAAGAGAGAAAGAGAGTTGTGAATGGAAACCTACCTTGAGAGGCTAATAGAAGGAGGGTTGAAGCATGGGGACTGAATAGGTTGAGGAATTTTGTGGGAGAGGGGAGGAAGGAACATGGGGGCACTATACAGTGTGCTTGACGCCATTGATGGTTTGTGATAGAACAATGATGCAGCAGTACAATGTATGCAAAGAATTGGTAATTTTATGGTCTAACTACGATTTAACGATTAAGATTAATTTTTTTATTTTCCCCCCTCTTGTGCCATAAATTAAAGAATAAATTAGACAAAGATCTTCTCAAATTTTACAAAATTATATAAGTATTCTTATTTTTTAACTATTATAATTAGTTCTTATAAAAATGTTTAGATAAGATATAGGTGAGTGTTAGTATGATGTTTATTAAGGATGTGAGAATATATTTTTTAAAAGTTAAGAAAAATTAATATAAAAACAAAAATAATATACAATATTTATGTAATTTTATAAAGTTTTAAGATGTATTTATTTAATTTATTTTTCATTAAATTTAGTCATGAATTTGTATTTTATTATTATTTTATTATTTGAAATTATAAAAAATTAAATAAGTTGTTGAAATTTTTAGAGTTTTGTTCAAATTTTTAAAAGTAAGTAATAATAATAACAAAAATGTAAGAATTAAAATGATAAAAAATAATTAATTTAAAAAATTAAAATAAAGCTGAACGACTGTTTTTTTTTAATGTTAAACCTTAAATAAAGAAATTATATAATTCAAAAGAATCGACCTAACGATGACTACTTTAAGACAAATTTTATTATTTTAAAAAAGAGTTATATATTAAAATTTTTTTTAGTATATGTGATATTTTTATTAATACAAGAGATTTTTTATATAAATTAATAGTAAATATTTTTTAATAAACTTAAAATTTAAACTTTATTACTTTAATTTACAATTGAACCTACTACATTGCAACTTATGGACGATTTTAGACCCCTCCCATATTGCTCACGTGCAAAGGGTAAGGACTTAGTTCTAAAAGTCCATCTACATGTTCTACTAACAAACATTGTCTTAGGCTTTATTAGACTTGGTGAGCTCAGAAACCAAATCACACATACTTTGGGTCTATTTCGGAAGACTGCATGACTTTGATACAAAGAAACAATGATTTCTTTTTATTTCATGTCAAACGTGATTCTAACAAGGCAGCACATAAATAGTTTACTCTTGCTTTTGATATGTTAAAAAGATACTGAATAGAGGAGGTTCCCTACCGGTTAGAACCCCACATAGCTACTAGTGTAATGCACTTATCCTCTTCTATTGAATAAATTTTAGTATTTCACTGTAAAAAAAAAAAAAAAACACAGTAGGAGAATCAATAAGTGTCCAAAGAAGGTAAGGCTCTTCAATAATTTTGTCAAAATTCCTTCTTACCTAATATGTTGAAAAATAAAGTTAAATATAGGATGGGATGAAAAAAACAATTATACAAGTTAGGTTAGTGTGTTTAAGATTGTTCATTCTTTTTTGGATCAACTACTACACTTATATATAACTCACTAATTTTGTATTCCTAATATTGGATCTGTGTAAAATTCAACGTGGTATTAGAGTTCAATGTTTAATAACCTACATCAATCTAAAAATGAAATGAACATTATTTTTAAAACCTAAGTTAAATACAAAGAACACATCTCTATACAAGAGTTTTTGAAATTCTCTTGAGTATAAGTCCATTAAAGAAAGAAAAAAATACACAATTTAACCAACAAAAATAAACCAACTAAGTTCAATTAGACTTGGACATGTTTAGATAAACTTATCTAGAAGCATTTCAAGAAAAAGAATAAATTAAAATATATTTTTTTATAAGTCGAAATTAGATTATGCATAAAGTAATTTTAAAAACTTTTTCATGTAATTTCTTTAAAAGATGAATTTTAACTTGTGT
>JAMLFT010008665.1:0-13475 GCA_026544285.1 Pachyrhizus erosus | reverse complement strand
ATTTTTTATTAAATTTATTATCTTTTTTAGTCTCTAACTTTTTAAAATTTGTTTTTAATTTTTCAATTTTTTTACTATTTAATCCTCGTCCTTACTTTTAGTTCTTTAGTTCTAAGAACTAAAGGAAAAAAAATTAAAGAATAAAAAGTAAAAAAAATAAATTGAATTAAACATAAAAAATTAAAAGACATTGATTAGTAAAAGAATAGTTCCAGAACTAAAATAAGAATTCTAAAAAGATTAAAACCTTAAAAGATAGTAAACCTTTTTAATTATTTGACAATACAATAGTTTTGCAAGTCTAATGCAAATTGACGAAGCACAATCTTAATACAAATTTATATTGTCATTAAAAAAATGATGACAACTTGTGTCTTAATACTTTTGGAATCAATTTGCATAATAACATATGCCAATTTTATTACAGTTAAGCCTTGTACGTCTCAAATTTCAACATATAACGCCTCTACTAGTCAACTTCAAGGGTTCGGATACAGGGGAGTGCATCGAAAAAGCTCCCATTCAAAAAGCATGGAATACAATTAGCAAAAATTTAATGGTAAATGATACCTTGAATTTTCGACTTTCACTAATCTTGTATCCATCCTATTCACAGGCGAATAAGTTGAGTAGACAAATGGGAGAAAGATGTAGATTGTAACAGAAATTTAAGGAAAGCACAATACAACGGAATAATCAACTAACAGATATTTCGTCAGAGTCTGACTACTATACAAGACAAAAAGGCTATACTGTCGTGTAATCCTCTTATATCAGTATCAATGATGGGCCCGTCTGAGAGCTGAGAGAAAGCCATGGGATGACTTATCTTTGTGATCATTGACCTGGTAGAAAAATGAAACTGAAAATTGCTTAACAGGTCTAACTTTGTGTTGGTTTTTAAATTTCAGTAATAAATTACCTCTTTCGCTATCTGCTGAAGAATTTCTATTATTTCAGAGAAATTTGGTCTCTGCGTTGGATCCTGTTGCCAGCACCGCTGAAGCAGTTCAGAAAGTCTTGGGTGTGTATTTTTGGGAATTGTAGGCCGCAGACCCTGATAGCAATTTAAGCCACATAGAATCAATCATGCACAGAAAAATATTGTTTACAACGAAATTATTGGCAAAAAAGAAAAGGAATAAAAACCTTTTGCACCACGCCAACTGCCGCTTGTAATGGGGTCAAGCAAGAGTAAGGCAGCTGGTTGCAAAAAATAGTATATACAACGAGGTAAGAGTACTGATCATACTTTGAGACAAAAAGGGAACAAAACGATAAAGAAGCAAAGCCCACTGCCTGGCATAAAATACTCACTTCTCCAGTTAAAAGCTCCCAAAGTGCTATTCCAAAACTGAAAACATCTGCCTTCTGGTCATATGGTTTGTGTTCAATGACCTTCAAGTAAAAGTCAAATCAATGGAAAGGGATCTGAGGTATCATTAACAGCTGAATTTTAAAAAATAATCAGCAAATCAAAGCACATATGATGACCATGTAACTGCATTAAAGTCCAATTATTAAAGGCATGTTTGATGAAGATGAAAATAAGAATGGAACTGGGGAATAAGCATCATAGCACTGCATGCTTTGTAAGGAAAAAGCCAAGAAAGAATGAAAAAAGGGGCAACCATTTCATCTATCTTTTCTAATCTTCATTTTGAAATTTAAAAAATAAAAGAGATAAAACTGAAATAAAATCATAAGTTCAAGACCCAAACAATATAAATTCAATATCAATATGACAATAGATTAACATCAACACCAAATGGGTATATGTTTACTAGTTTAAAATTCTACTTCACTATGGACAGATATTTCAATCGTAACCAAGAACATCAAGTCAAGTTGATCAACTTCTCAGGATTGCTTGAACCCAGAACTGAATTCAACCTAGGATGTTTTTCTTACACTTAAGCTCACCTTCCCCTCAGCACACAACCAAAAAAAAAAAAACATCATTCTCTGTTTTCCTTGTCCACCATATTTCTCACTATTTAACCAGGCAGAACATAAATGTGTACCATAAACAAATACTGTTCCTGAATTTGTATGGCACCGTGATAAAATATGTCACCAAAGAAAGCTATCAGGAATTAACATGAAGTCCAAGAAAATGCAAACCTCAGGAGCCATCCAACGGTATGTTCCAGTCTCAGCTGTCATCACACCAGACTGAGTTTGCACTCTGGCAACCCCAAAATCAGCAACCTTGACCACCTGT
This sequence comes from Pachyrhizus erosus, assembly GCA_026544285.1. Lineage (NCBI taxonomy): Eukaryota > Viridiplantae > Streptophyta > Magnoliopsida > Fabales > Fabaceae > Pachyrhizus > Pachyrhizus erosus. Next base: position 11,251 of record JAMLFT010008665.1, on the reverse strand, counting down.
TGAAGACCAACATGATATTTTAGAGATGTTTTCCTCTCATGTTTGTGTATGTAAGCTCATATTTTACTGTATGCTAACAAGAGTCCAGCATCAGTGGTTTTTTGACTCAAGATGACACACAATTTTAGTTCATCAGTGAATATCAGACCAAATATATCCGACTAGTACGAATGAGACAATGGGGAGAGATAAGCACAAGGCTAGTAGCCTTTTAGGTTCAAGCATTAGGCTCCTCTAAAGTGATGTAGTTGTACCTTAGAAGTTAAAGTACTGTTACAGCCATTGGTTTGAAAAACAATAGTTGAGATATGTGTATTTTATCACAATTTTAACAATTGATTTTTTAATCAATAACTATAGCTGTTCTTTATTCACTAAAGTGTACTCCCTTACTTTAAAGGAGTTAAATCCCAAATTCAACATATAATACCTCCAATAGGAAAAGTAATCTCTTCTCTTTTGGGGTAAGCGTCAAAGAATATGAGTATGATGGTTTCTCAGGATAAAGAACATGAAAGTAGTGAATTCTATTAGAAAAACAAAATATCATGCACAGCAGAAAAACATAGACCAATAACACTGAAAATGCAACAGACAGTATCAATTGTGCATTCATGGAATCCTCTTACTTCATTTTCATCCATCAGAAGATTGGCAGTCTTGAGGTCCCTGTGAATTATATTATTTTGGTGCAAATAGTTCATTCCCTTGGAAACATCAATTGCTACTTTTAGCAAAGATGGAAGCTTAAATACACCTCTTTGTTTGTGCAGAAAGTCATATAAGCTTCCCCTAGACATAAACTCTGATAAAGTCATAAACATGAGCACATAAGCATTAAAATTGCATTATCAGGTGACTGAACAAGGCACCCAAATTATTTTAGAATTACTTGATAAAACACAGAGGTAAGCAGAGATACTATACAGATTTTAAAACTAGTATAACTTAAAAAATAAGCTAGCAAAATGAATATAAAAGGAAGGCATGTGCACAAAGCTTCCATCATTAAGGGGTGTGAGGAGGGTCAAAATGTATGTAGCCTCTGCCATACACAGAGGTTGTTTCCACAACTAAAATCCATGATTGCCACCAAGGTACAATGCAGTAACATTATCATTAAAACAAGGCTCACCCACTAAACAAACAAATTCCATGAAACATAAATATATGACATCATAAATTCTCAGAATTCTTTCCTATTTACCAGTAACAATACAAAGATTTGGAGGCCTAGTACATGCGCCAATGAACTGAACAACATTCTTGTGTCGAATCTTCCTGCAACCCAAGATAAATATAGTTGATAGAGGAAAAATTATTACTCAGGACTACAAGGATATCATATCACCAACCATTGATACTCAACCTAAGATAAAAAGACAGTTACAAAAACTAGTGAAGTTGTCAGGATTGAAATATTCTTAGATATTTTCAGAAGCATCTGAAGTAGTGAATATCTGAAATTCAAATATTATTTTTAGTTAATATATTCCTTTCCAAAATGATATATAAAATAAGTAGGATAGCTTCTCTAATAAGTTAATGTCATGATTAAAATCAAGCCAAAAATCATGAATCTTTGATCCAGACAATTTAACAGTCTACAATGCAAATTTCAGGGAATTTAAATAATATAACTGAAATGTGGGTTTTTTTAGAACCAAAAAAATTAAATTACAGCATGCTTCACTTTAATAAAGCAGCAGTGTAGGTAGCACAATTTTTAATGTGTGCATGTATATCAAGCTCTCAGGGTTTGTTGGTTTTCAAACTGAGATAAAAAATAATAATAAGACAGAAAAGATCTAGCCAGAAGTATAATGTCCCACCAGGTCATACTTTTATGTCTGGGAATAGTAAGAAAGGCATAATCCTCAATAGAAAATAAGCCACTAATAGTGCAATATATCAAGATAATTTATCAAACAACATCAAGTCCATCACTTCCATTTCTCCATCATAGTTATTGGTTGTGCAAGCTATATTATCATCTAATACAATAATAACAGTTATAAACAGCAAAGAGGAAGCTACAGCACAAGGCACAAAAGTATAAGAGAAATAAATATCTAAGTAATAGGAAATACAAGCTCCGCAATTTCATTCAATCATGCAAACAAACCTCATGATATAAACTTCCTGTGCAAACTCCCTCAGCATGTCTGTACTTATGCGCTCAGGCTTCAGAACTTTGATAGCCACATCTTGACTGCAATATGTACCTCTGTACCTAAGGTGTTTTGAAGAAATGCGTAGAGAGAGACATCAGCTAAAATGATATTAAGAGCTCAAATATACAACAAGCAAAAATCACTCACAAGTCACCAAATGACCCAGAGCCAACTTTGTTTTCATATTTCAGCTGGTTGGTATCAATTTCCCATACATCAGCTCCATCAGAAGGTATTTGAATGCAATGAGGGATGGGTTCCATCCTTGCCTGTTCACTGGCTGCATAATGTATGCCCTGATTTGACATATTTTGCTCCTGCAAATCAAATAAAAGTTTTTATCAATAAGTCTTTAACACAAAAAGAAATGAAATTCAGTGGTCTGAATGAAGTGCATGTGCAAAGAACCATTTATTTCAACAGATGTTGCCATTACTCAAATGTAGTTCAAAATAATATCATTTCCTTTCTAGAAAAAAAAACACTACAATCTCATCTTCCCTGCTTAATCTTTAATTGGTGCCAAGTGTCATTCTATCGATGTTCATAGAAACTAGCAAGATCATGAGCTCTTTATCCCAAAACCTTAAGGTGTTAAGTAAAGATTCATGAATGGTTTTTATATTATATCTCTAATAGAAATAATTAAAAAGGAGAATATACCTTAACCTTGAAAATTTCCTTTTCCAACACACCTTTCAGCTCCTCAGTTTCCTAATGGCAAAAGGAAAATACAATAGATACAAGAAGTTTGGATATAGAAAACACAATTGGAAAAGTAAAACAACTATACAAATAAAAATAAAATATTAGATAAACATAGAAAAAAAATTATGAACATGTAGAACTCAAGTAAAACAATCTATAGGTATAAGGGCAAAAGATTGAACATCCTGATAAATATGCATGACAGCTCACCACTCTTGCTAGGAGCCATTACATTAGTAAAGAAAGAACTCAGTAAAATGTTGTGACAATTTTGATGTTGACAAAAAGGGTCCTCAAACCATCCTCTAATATTTTATTACCATATAAATTCCATTATGTTGTGGAAGTAAACTGCATCATCATTAAGGAAGCTGGTATACAATATTCCTAAGTTAGTTAGTTTGGCAAGGAATTCTATTAAAATTTGAAACAGGAAGTCTCAAATTTTGCCCAAGAGATACTGTTACCAAGATATTAACAGTATGAAGCATACATGGAAGACATTAACAGAAGAAAGATCCTATAAATACAGTAGACACAATAATGTATCATTTAAACCACAATTATATAAAAATGGATAACTAAAAATGTCCTCAGGTCTTTCACAAGACTTTAAAAACACATTAAAACAAGAAACTGCATTTGATATAGCATGCCTAGGTATGCATCTGTACTGATAAGAGTTCATGCCTATGATACATCATTTTGATGTAGTAGCTGTACTGGGTATCTACCTTTTAGCAAGTGAAACTACAAAGTGCATATTTGAGATATAAGTATCCTTTTCTACGTTCTTTTTTTCTTAATTTTTTGAGAGGCAAAATAGATTTTATTGATAGCGTTCCAGTTCAGCACAAGCTGTACAGGAATTGGAAATTGAGGCAAATAATAAATTCAGCATTTAGATACAGCCCTCCCATATAGTCATCTTTTTCTACGTTTCTATCCAAAACATTTCAAACAGGGCTTTGAAATGTGCCAAAATGCACCAGCAGATCCAAAAAAACAATGGCAGTAACAACAATCTTTCTTTTAATTGAACCATTCCCCTTTTTATTGGATAACGATATAACCAAAGGCTCCTCCCCTGTTCTACTTAACAGATGCCTTACATGAGATCAGATGTTTGTAATTTAGCCCCTGCACCCAGCAGCAACAGTCATGCTTTGGCTAGTATTGGGAAGGACATCAGCTAGCAGCATCCCTTGCATCAAGATCAGCCCTCTCTCTCCCTCTTTCTCTATGTATTTGCTATTTTTTATAAAGGAACAGTAAACCTCTTCATTGGTTGTGATTTAGAATTTTTGTGTATCCTTCATCTTTGTTTAAATAGAAAAGTTTTACATTTTGTTAGCCAATGATATGATTTGCAACAATTCTGTTTTGTTAATATCAGTTTTAGAAAGCAATCTATGTTCTAAATTTGTCAAAAATCATCATATTTATCTATTTATATCCATACAACATGACTGTTAGAAATGCCATGTAGACAACACAAGGAATCACATTATCTACTGAAATGTAAAGGTAAGCATGCCATGAACAGATGAGAAGTTAAAGGTATTATATATCTTATTACAAATTCAAAATTGTAAACCATACTCATAGCAAGACGTTGATCAAGGCATACATAAAGTCTTTCTGTTCCCAAAACACTTGCTAGTGATTTTATGAGGTCATTGTTTAGCTACTTTCATCCTACCTCATTAGGCCATCCCTCAACAACAAAGACATCCAGAGAAAATCCATCAGTGGTGGAAAATGCATGAGCTTCTTGAATATTCAGTCCCATCTCACCAAGTATTGAAGTTAACTGAAATGCATAGTAAAGGGTGACATACAGCCCATAATATAAAATACAGTTGTTTTATTCTATCTTATAATTAAAAAACTTAATTTAAATCCACTGTTAATGTAAAAAGTTTTACATTGTCATCCAATAACATTGTTACATCATGTAATGAATTTGACACCTCATGTAAGTCTTAACATTGTCAAATTCATTTATGATTTGATAACTGATCATTAGATGACAAAGCAAAACTTTTTTACATTGATAATGCATCAAAATTAAACTTGTTTAAGAACTACAAAGATTTTTATCCTTGTGAAATGAATATCCATTTGAGCTAACCACAGAATTTGCAAAATCAAGGTCTCCTTGAAAGCTATTAGACCCAGATAATTACAGTTTTGAACACAAGTGAAATTTTCCCTTTTCAAAGTATAAAAGCGCAATTGAAATAGACCAAAGTAATCGTCAACACCCCTCCCACGAAAAGAAAAAAAAAGTTAAAAGTAAAACACTCCTCTTTTGCATTTCATATTATACAATAAATTATATATTCAACATCCATATTAGAGTTTAAAAGGTTTTAATTGCAGAAAATGTTTAGAGGTGACAACTGAAAAGATTATGATATTCATTTGTGCATAATGTTCTTATTTCTTATACATTTGTACCTTCAAAAATGCCCAATCTAATCTGTGTGTAAAAAGAATACTTGGGCAAAATTACAACTTATAGTACTTTACAAAGAAAACTCTCAACATATAATTTAGTTTGACAGCATCCATAGAAATTAGTAAGAAATTTGTCCATAGTTGATACAAAAGACACTATAAGCCAGAATTATTTCCTGCATAGCATTGCAAGAAGTGCTCTAACCCAATTGATGGCCCAGAAAAGCAAGAGATATTGTTTACTGTCATGTTGAAAGCTGAATAATACAGTAGAAAAGGAAATATAATGAGGATTATATACAATAATATCACCCAATAATTTAAAAGCACCATTTACAAAAGCATTACAAAAAAGTTAAAAATAAAATAAGAATTAACCACCTGACTAAGGAGTTTAGGCTTGTCAACTGTTGAAAAGGTAATCTCGTGCATGGGCCTAAAATTTGGTAAGTGAAAAGATTAGCACTAGTTAAAATTTTAAACATTAATACATTTATTAACTGCTATGAGCTAATGGAACAAGAATGCATGTTCCCCTTGGAGAAATTCAATATGGAGGGTCTTTACTTTTTACAATCTGGACTGTTGACATTCACAACCTTGTAAATACCCACACAACACACACACACCTGTTGACTGATTCTACAATTTGTTTTTTCTAAACCTCCTACATCAGTGAAGATCACATATTCATGAAGAGATGCAACAGCTCTCTCTCTCTAATACTTTAAAAAAAATAGAAAACAAAGAACCTCACCCTTGGGAATAATTATCTCCAAAGTATAAGATTTTATCCTAGTCTATATATCAACCTCATCATAAAATACATGTTTCTACTTGATCAATATAAGACACCTTTTAACAATACTAACTGAAGCTGAAGAGAGCAAGCCCATCCACAATATCTTTATATGAAGAATAACAGTCCAAAATAGTGCATTTATTACCGGAAATATGGTGTTACACTCATAGCACTTCCCCCATCTTCAATGTTATTTTTGGTTGTTTGAAGTGCAAGAGCTTCAAGATTAGAGGATGAACCAAATGTAGGTGGCGGATGAATTCTGTTTTGCCCAAGAGAGAGACAAAGAAATAGCATTAAAAAATAAATAAATGGCACAAATGAAAACATAAAAACAAGAGCTTAGCTAATAAAAAGGATTGTGCTTATTGAGCAACAGCAAGGATGGAAATAAAAGTGATACAAAAATACACGAGCCATACCCCTGCTTAAAAGAATAGTTAAGAGAACTCTGTGCATCTTCTTTCTCAGAAGGGTCTGAATGTATGGAATCAGCATAATTTGCACCACCAAAAGGATATACCTGCATTAAGTTAATTTATATTCTACCCTTAAAATTAGGGGCTTATGAAGTCATTGATTACATAGTTTCAAATTTGATGTCAATAACAGCTAGCAGTTATCAACAGTGCAGTCAAGGAGAAAACAGTTCCTCGCATCGTTAACAAACTTTAGAACACTGAATTCTTAATTTAATGGTGAAATATCTAGCCCTAATCAAAAATAGTAAAAATACAAACTACAGAATTTCAATGACCTTATATTATCAGTATTTTATTTACGAGCTTTTACTTACCTGTACCAAGCGAACTTGAAATGCGGGTCGACAAGCAGGATCCTCCGCCAACTTAAGAAGTCTCTTGTGAGCTAGAACATCTTCTGCCCTCTCCACATTCACATCCAACGCGTACCTATGTAGTAGCAATCAGAGTGACCAACCACGAGACTCGAACAAAAACCACTCTGGCAAATCCACTTACAAAGGTAAAGTAAAAAAAAAAAAAGCAAAAGAAAATCACTCAGCTATCTTCTTCCTTCTTCAATTTTTTCTCAATTCTCATCACAAACATCAAAATAAAAGAAAAAACAGTCGAATTGCATAAATCAAGTAATAAAAACACAAATAACAAGGAATATACAAAAGCACTAGTCACAAATTCCCTTATCAATCATTTTCACCACTTTAAAAAGGGAAGAATCAAATCCAGAGGAAAAAGTGAGAAGCGAGGTTAATTAGTTAATTCGGAAGCATCGTGAAAGACCTAGCGGGAAGCCGATTGAAGTGGAGCCAAAGCTGATCGTCGAAGCCGGGAACGTTCGCCTCCTCGCAATCGGATTCCTGAATTCGCCGAAGCACCTCATTGTACACCTCCAGCTTCTGCCGGTGGTGCCGAGGATGATGCGCGTGCGAAGATTGCACCGCTCTGCTCCCGCAGCTCTCAATGTCATGCTCGATCACCATGAGCGCACGAGCACAACGCACACAACAAGAACCAAAATAGAGAGAGAGGAAGGAGATCGTGAAGAACGGAGGAAGAAGAAGCAAAAGTTAGAGAAGAAAAAACACGAAGAAGCGAAGGGGAAAGGGGAAAGATGATGGAGATTCAGTTGACGGAGAACTCTTTTTGAGTCTCTTTTTTTTTTTTTTTAACCTTTTGCTTGTTTGGTTGGGTTCTCTTTCCAGGTACCAATGAGTGTTTTTGCTTCGGCGCTGAGTGTTTGTTCCCAGCTATCCACGTCAGCGTGGGGCCCGCATTCCTCCCAAAGTGGGCACACACAGCAAACTTTTGTTGATCGTATAATTAAATTAAATATTTCTTTTCCGCATCTGGGCTCCGAATAAATCAAGATGCTTTTTATTGTGGAGTAAACATAATATGAAATTTTTAAATGAAGTAAATACAAAAATAAACAGTATTATGGGCCCACGGAGGCTCTGTCTAAGGTTTATTCGAGAATATGGGCTTTTGCTTGTAATCCTTAATCCTTATCCTCTCAGATTAAAAATCGTGGGCCTACCAAACCATAGAAGCTTCTTTTTAATCGCACTACTTGGACTAGGGGTCATTTTATTTTTATTTTTATAAGAGCACGATCTGTAATGGGAAGAATGAAAAACAAAGAAAATTAGACAGTAAAAGTTCATAAATAGACACGATAGTCTCATGTACCTTTCTCTAATGGATTTTTCATTTTGTTTAAGTGTTTCTTTTTAATTAGATAATTAATTAAAAAAACCTAAAATCGGATTTTTTTTTAAAAGGAATCAAATATATACCACGTAAATTAACTATTGATTAATTCGTTAGGTTTTATGTGAATAAATATAACTATATTCCTATCATTTTTTTTAAATTGCTACTATTAACAGTGTTATTTTTAGCTAAATTAAGAAACATTTTAGTTAGGGCTTAGCTTTTATGAAAATATTTTTTTTTTAAATTTAAATGATTGAAGAAATTTGTCAGAATATAAATGAAAGTTGTTGTTTGAATTATATTACAAATTTTAATATTTTCACCATAAATTAACACACTTGACCATGAGAATCGCAAAAATAAAACATAATAAAAAAATACTTTCTGGAGAATAAAAAATAACTATAAAAACTTGAAATCAACATGAAAATGTCAAATAACAGACACACTTTATAATCATTCTTTGATCAGAATCACACTTCAGAATCTTTTCTTACCATGCTTATTCTCGAAGGAAAGTCCTACTTTCAAGGAATTATTTGTTTTTTTTACTATTATGATCAGAGTCTTTCACTTTTTAATGAAATTCTAAAGTATATACACTCATAAACTTTGTTCTTTTAAACCAACTACGTAATCAACCTTTAACATTTTATATTTACTGTTATTGTAACATTTTACCCGTGTGAATTACAACACCCACTATTAAGGGTGTGCATAGTTTACGTTTGAAATGCCTCAATTCAATTTGAATTTAGGATGACTTAAACGTGATTTTTTTAGTTGACTATAATGTTTGGCATTACGTTGAAACATTATTCTAAATTTTAGAGTCAAATTTCATAATATTAAAATTATTAAAAGTAGTTTTTGCATCAACACTAAAAAAAAACTTGAATCATATATATCCTTAATTATGTTATTTGTTTCATGTATAGTCTTGGTTAAACTCATGTCATTTTGATAATCGCACACCTAAAATCTATTTTGATTGTAAGTTTCAAGTTAATTTTTTTTAATATATATTATCCAAACAAAAATGACATTTACTTAGAATCATTTTTATAAAATCACTTTGATTCAAATTCAATTATACAAACGCATATTTAAACACGCACTGAATATAGATTTGACTTGTTATTTTATTAATATTCTTAAATTGATTGTTGAAAAATCTCTAAAGCAATTTTAATTGTGAACATACATATCTCAAACAATAAAAATGAAATTTACAATTTTATATAGACACTAAGTTTCTGTCATAATATTTTTCAGTTTTTAAATTATTTTAATATAGTTATCTTATTTTTATTAAATTTTCATTTATTTCATGTATAACATTTTCAACCATTCAAAATTTAAATTTCAAGATTTTGGCATTTTTATAAAAAAAATTAATAAATAGCAATTAAAAGTATACTATTTGTTAATGAATAGGAAAAAAGTTATGTTATTATATATATGAATCTTCAATAAGAACAAAATAAAAAGTATATATTCATATAATACTTATTAATTATTATTTTTTGCTTATTTGTAAATTCCATTTTATTCTAATCTTTCACATATAATATTTATATTCTTATTTTATATTATTTTCATGTTATAAAAAACCAAATTACAAAAAAATATAAAAATTCATTAAGCATAAAAATTAAATAAAGTAATAAATTGAACTAATTTTAAAAAACAATGTGCGACTTAGTAAGAACTTTTATTCTACACAGATAAGTATATTATAATTAAAAACAGGTATGAATTTCGTTAATTTCTTAAGTTAAAACAGATAAACTGACATAGGTTTTAACTGGAAGTTTAACTTAGTTACTCAACGTAAGTATTTTTTAAAAAACTATATCTCACATTTTTAAAAGATTGACTTAACTTAAAAACTTATTTCAAAATCTATTAATAGTGAAGTATTCTAAATATATTAATGATCTTAATTATATTTAAATAGATTAAGGTTATGTTTGAATTAAAGTTTGATTTTTTTTTTTACAAACTTTAATGCACAATAATAATTGCAATATACTAAATGAAGAAGAAAAAAATTATTATTATTTATAAAATAAAAATATTTTTAAACTCTAGTCATCTATTTCTCTGAGCCAACCTAAGATAGCCTTCAATGTCCAGGGTCAAAAACTAATTTTTCAAAAGTACTTTTTTAATTAGTCATGTACTTTGAACATAAATAGACGTAAATTCCTAAATATGTGGTGATTTTATAGATAGCATAGGACTCCAGAATTTAATGAACTCGGTACCTGTTTTCATTCTTAATATTCAGCAATGCTTTTATTTTATTGATTATCTGTATTTTATTGAAATATACAAACAAAAACTTTGGAAATATTTGTAATTGTCATCATTACTATGCATGGAGCATGTTTATTGTTTACTCAAGCAAAAGAATATTCCACGAATATGTAGAACATGGAGCCTACTAGTTTTTCTTGCTCACAAGTCAAAACATCGAACATGCAACATTTTGAGTCGCATATAGATTTGACATGGCCAAAAACGACTCTACACATGCCAAAAGCCAAATTCACGAATATTAACTAACAATAAAATAAAATAAACGTCAGTTCTGCATGCATGTTGATCTATTTACATGGTTGGCTAGAATAGTTCTTAACTACACAACTATGAAGCTATCAAAGAGAGAACTATGGGGCCTATTCTCTTATTTAACAAAGAGAAAGATAAGTGAAAATCGAGTTTTGTTGGCAAATAGCGGAAAATTTATCCATTACAATAATTATAATATTGAATACTAAAAGACACCAGAAAAATTTTGATAACGGAGTTTAGTCAATAAGTTTACTTTCCGGACACCATACAAGACAATTTTCTCTATTATATATGAGAGAAGTGAATACAAATGTTTGGGATGATAA
>JAMLFT010008664.1:0-13476 GCA_026544285.1 Pachyrhizus erosus | reverse complement strand
TTTCTTGTGAAATTCTAACTGATTATATTTTTTATTTAATCTATGTTAAATTTTACTTTTTACATTAATTTTTTTTATCTAAATCTCATGTATTTATACTTTCTAATTATTATATTTAAATTTAGTTTGTGATAATTTAATTGAGTCTGATTTCACATAATACATTCTTAAGCGCTAACTTTTAAGTATAATTAAGTCTCAAATTAAATATTAATCTCATAACTAGTCTAAAGAATTAAAGTTTGTCATGATATTAGTCCCACCAAGAAGTCAAAGGTCCTATTTATAGTGATTAAAAAAAGTATATAATTTTAAGAGCGATTTAAATCTTCTAATTTATTATCCCTTAAAAAATATGATACATGTTATTTTTTATTTTTAATTTAGATTTAAATTATTATATATTTAATTATGTATATCTTTAATAATTTCAAACATTTTATTATTTTCTTTTTTTATAAATAATTTTTTTTTCAGTTTTACTTAACTTTGAAATATCTACCCAATGTTTGAATTATTTGTTAATTTGTTTAAAAAAATTTAAAAGTTTACCTAAAGTAATTATAAGTTTCTATGTTTTGACTATTTAGACAGGAAAGTTTTTTAAAAAAAATTATAAAATTATAAAATAATTAAAAAAAAACTAGTATATAATTAAATTTTAAGAGATGTTAATTTCTCGTTTTATTTCTTTTAATAAAAAAAATAAAAATATTTACTTTGAATTAAAAAAAAAAAAAATCAAACTCTTCCCCCATGAAAGCATATATCAATTAAATCTCCTTATATTATCTCAATTAATTAAGTGACGAAACGTAAATTATGAGTGTGGTTTAGTTTGATCTCTCAAAACATGCTTGATCTTCATTTATTTCTTAATTTGTAGTCCCCTCTTTTTATAAGATGTATTATGTATAATGAGTTTCTATGTCAAACAAATGTAAAGGAAAAGGTCAGTGAAACTTCGTGCGCGGTTACCGTTTGGTATTATATATACTTATATTCATGCTGAAAAGATCATTTTTATAACCAACTATCCATATAGGAAGTTTTTAAAGTTGGCATATTAAGTATAGAATATTAATACTTCTATATATTGTGAATAGATTATTCTTATTTATTCTTTAATTAAGATTAGGAGGAAACTTTCAAAGTCATCTTAAGTGAACAATATCGTTGAAGTAAATAAAAGTATTTAATTTAATTTTATGTTTTATTATTTAACTATTATTATTTTATGAATTTTATTATTTAATTTTTTATACATTTTATTATATATTTTTTATTTTAATATATTTTATTAATATATTAAATGTGTACAAAGTGTTGATGTAGCCTTATATAATAATGTTATTCTGATAATAATTTTTATAAAATAATATGTTTTTATTATCGATTTGATTGTGAAATATGTAAACATGATTATAAATTGTATAAAAAAATTAGATGATAAAATACGCAAAAATTAAAAAATATATTTATAAAATAGACTAAAAATCATATTATAAAATTTATAAAATGATGATAATTTCATGATTATTAATGAGATAGAGACATATAATAGATGAAAATAATCAAAATGAATATTTGAAAAAAAAAATCTTAAACTCTCTATCTCCTAGTCATGTTATTTATTAATCTCCCCCTCCAACTTTCTTTTTCATGCCAACACCCACAAAAATATTTTAAGGATCATGGGAATATCATTGCTTAAATTCTCATAACTTTGTTTCACGTTAGGACCACTATGCACTAATTAACATCATAGTGCACATAACATTGTTCTTTACATAGGAGATGAAAAGTTTTTTTTTTGTGCTATACATTGCTACCGTTTTGCACCATTTGTAGCTGAAGAGAATCATTCTGTCATTTAAGCTTCATTGTCTCTTCATAAGTTAGACCAAGAGATTCATGCTAAAAAACGAAGATTTCACATGGTCATGCTTATAAATTTAAAGGGCCAATGTTCTAAACTTAAGTGGCAAGCCATTATAGATTACAAAGCAAAGATGTGGACCTCATTGTGCACACTACATCTCTATTGTTATGGGTCCACCATTTAGGAATATAAAAATATTATGAAGGATGAAAGAAAAATGAAGAATTTTACTATGACATTAGAGTAAATTGTAGTTGTTGTTTTTGTTTTGTCTAATATACTCCAACATTATAGAAAAAATCTTCATTTTTATTTCATCAATCATAATATTTCTTCATTCCCCAACGATGGACCCCTAACAACAAAGATGTTGTACACAATGCAATCCACTTGCCTCTTTTATAAGATTCCAACATCTTTGCTTCTCCATTTGTAATCTTTAATGGTTTGTCTCTTAAGTTTAGAACTTGGATCCTTTAAATTTATGAGCATGAATATGTGATAAAGTCTCCAATTTTTAACACGAATTTCTTGGTGTAACTTATGAAGAGACAATGAAGCTTTAATGATTAAAGGATCTTCACCTACAAACAACGTCAATGCAAAGTAAAACACTAGTGCAAAGAGGTCGTAACGTGAAACAAAGTAACAAGAGTTTAAGCAATAATGCTCCCAAGATCCCTAAATCATTGTTCGTGGGCATTAACGTGAGAGAGAGTGTGAGAAAGGTAGTTTGAGTAAGTGAAATGATTAGGAGACAAAGTTTAAGTAAGTGACTAGGGGATAAAAAGTTTAACACTTATTTTTAAAGTTTTTTTTTTTCAATTTTTTGTGACATGGAGTAAAGAATTTAACTCAAAGAGTAAATGTTTGAAGTGGGTGTTGGTCATGTTGACAATCATCTTGGGAAAGAGATGATGGCGAGTGCATTCGAGCATAATGGAACTAATGCTCATTCTAATTCCCATATATTCAACTATTATTATTCACACCCTTATTTTTACTTCTCATACCCTCTTCTTCTCTGTTTTTTCACTTGATTCCCACCAAGCATGCATCCCAATCCCAAAGAAACCAACCTCATTCCCTAACCTCAAATCATAGGAAAAAAAAATTTGTCTCTATAGTTATATTATTCGATTAAGAGTTAACGCCTAGACAATTTCCACTTTATAACATTTCACTCAATAATACTTCACTCAACTTTCTTATTGGTTAAAACCCTCCATCAATCAAAACTCTTCATAGGTAGCCTCTCTCACAACATTGACAACCAAATTTGATACCACCTGTAATGTCCAACTACTTTTAGGATCGATAACTATCTTCACAAATTAATACGAAACTTTTCAATATGTTTTTTCTTCACTCACATGCTTTTTGGGAAACTTTCTAAGAGGTCACTTATCTATGAAATTGCTTAAAGCCAAGAATGATTAACTAATTGTACAATCTCATACATGCACAGTCTTTTTGGATCTTTCTCTATCTAATGTGTATTTAATTCATTCATGTGTCCCTCACATTGGAAGCCACCAAAGATTCACTCTTTATTTGTGTCTTATTTCTTTTGCATGAGTGATCACTTTCAACCTTCTTCAATGATTGAAATGTAACAATAATTGCTTTTGTAATGTGTCTTTGTGGTACACAGTGTGATGTCTAGTTTGAGGTTTGCAACATAGTCCAAATCATGGTACGTGATGATCTGTGTGTGTGGATGGTGTAAGGTTTGGTTCATCTCATGACTCAAGAATGGTACAAGAATGACTTGATTAGGGTTTGGTGGAGGCATGACTTGGTTAGGATTAGCGGTTGGCTCGTATGTTAATGATAGGCATTTAGGTAAAAACAATTATTAAGGTATTTAGGTAAAAAAATAATTAAAAAAAAAAAGAAATAGGAGGTCTAGAAGATAACCACACAATTGATAAAAATAAATAAATAACCACACAAACAATGCGTTTTCTGGGCTGCATCATGCAACCACTAAAGTGGATCCTAAATCGGGCATACACATTGAAGCAAAAGGTTAAAAAGGGAAGGTTCGTTTCTCACACAATCTATTGTACATCTTATATAAAATTGATTTACTTTTGGCCAAAAGATTTCCAGTGTTATTATCTACTGTGTTTTAAGAGAGAGAGAAAATTCACTATGCTCGTACATCCTTAAATGTTATTTTTTTCCGTTTTATTAAGATTTGTAACGAACTCTCTTATGGTAAAGAAGGACAGTTGTGTTAGGCTATTGATGACCAATAAAAAGTTTGTTGAAATATCAAACATGAAATATTTTTATGGGAAAGATTATTGAGAGAAATTTCGTAATAAATAATATTCCTGATAATGTAATCTTAAAATAAATTCATACTTCCTTTAGGAATGAGAATGAAAGAAAAATTTACAAGGACCAAACTAAATTCACCCATTAATACATTTATCCTATAATTTATATTTTTAAAAATATTTATTATCATAAATTTTAACTATATAAAATAAATATTTATTTATACATACTAAAATAGTAGTTCTAAGAAATGAAATAATTCGAGCAAAGGTTTGGCAACAAAGAAGAATATGTCCTCCATTGTTCGTATTAAGCTCAGAAATTAATGGCAAGTTGGAAATTCTAAGCATGAAGGCAGAATGTTTTAAAGAATTGGCATAGTGATCTACCATCAAATGATGACACAGTTACACGACCACACTGAACATATCTAACATCATCTTCAAATTAGTATCACAGTGATCTAACATTCTTTTGCTATAAAACTGGACAAAATGATGTTTATATCATATGTATAAAAAGGAAAACCCATTAAAAAAAAATAATGCAATTCCCTATGCTCCAGAACCACCTCCATGATCCCTCTCAACATGCTCCACAAGGGACACCGGGTCTAGAAATCCTTTACTACACTTGGGACATGCATCAATCTTCTTAACCCCTAATCGGTTCTCATTCCTTTCATGAACTTTTTGCACATGATCCACCAAAGCAGTCACAGAGGGAAACTTGGTTCCACACTGAGGGCATTGCTCCACTTGATGATCATTTCTATTTCCATTGCCACTGCTCTGTCCCATCCCATCTCTAGTAGTAGCTGCCTGCCAAACCTGGTTAATTTCATCGCTCAATTTTGAAATGCCAGCTTCAGCTGAGGCACGAATATTAGAAGCCACGTTGAGAAAGCTTGAAGTCCACTTAGACGATGCTGTTGCAGTTGAATTGGACTTTGGGTCCTCTTTCCTACTCCTATTCAAAAGACCCATGAATGAAAAACTTGTCTCCAACTTTCTGGGTCCAGAACATTTGTGATCGAGGCCAAAACGGTGCTTTAAACAGTGATCTTTCAAGCAGTCCCTGCACTTGATTGTGTTGGAGAATACCAAGACCTCTTTGCATCCAGGGGCAGGGCATTTTCTCTTCTTTGTGACTTTCTCGTAATTTGACGGGTCACAATCAACGTTAACATGATTGTCCCAAGTTATGTTGGGATCTTGATCTGGAATGAGGCGAACTCCTTTGGCACAAAGAGGACATATAACAACTGTGACATCTTGTTTGTTGGCCTTTGTGCATTTATGTTTAATATAACCACGGTGCTCCAAACAATATACCTGCAAGAAATTTCCCACATATAATTAGGTCAATGAAAGAGTTCATAAATTGAAAACAAGGAGGATAGTAATCCACAATTCCATTCTGGGACAAACTAAGAAAGATGGCATGCATAATCAGTAGTCAACATTTTAAATAAAAAAGACACTATCAGTTTTTAGCATACCAGTTCAATATCCATATTTGTTCAAACTTAAAAATTGTTTTCATATAATTTAAAAAGCTGGTTCATGAATATACAAACAAATATAAAGTAAGGAAAGAGAATTGAAAAACCTGATTGCAGCGATCACATGTGAAGGGCAAGAAATCAAGCTGCTTGCAATCGGAAACAGAACAATGCTTTCCGAGATCAGGGAATTCGGGAGTCCCCATCGGAATTAAGCTTTGGCAGAAACAGAGGGAGAGAAAACGAATTCCGTCCCTCTCTCTGGCTCTGTCTCTCTTGAGAAAATGAAAAAATGAAAAATGTGAATGTGGAGAGAGAATGTTGAGTAGCGAGAATATAGGGAGGAAAAAAAGAAAGAGATGGCGCAACTAACCAGAATTCCAGGAAAGGGAGGGAGGGAATCATCCTCTCCAAAAGTCATCTAATAATAAAATTAGCAATAATAACAATTTAAGCTACTTTATTAATTCCAATAATGTAATATTAATTAGTTTTGCTTTGCCGCTTCCACTCCGTCATCGTCACCGTCACTGTCTCAAGTTGGAACTGATCAACGCTCTCGGATCGGATGCATAATTTGTTTTCTTTATGTCTCTCTAAAATTTTATTTTAATCTTTTAATTTTCTTTTATCTTAGTTTCATTTTTCAAAATACAAAACATGTTTTTTTAGAATATGGTTATATTTGTTTGTTACATCCAGGAGATATATTAAATTTATCCTATCTTGTTGCTATAGTGAATTTCTTATTTTAAAAGGAAAGTTAAGTTAAAAAATAACATGATATATATATAAACATGTTTTGACATGTAAATTTAAATTATATTATTAATTAAAAGATTAAAAATGTTGGAATAATAATTAAAAATTTTTAAAAATTTATATGATTTTAAGAAAAATAATTACATAAATAAACATGATTTTGTATAATTTAGTTAAAATTATAGTAACTTTTAATAATTTTCATAATTAGTAAAGTTAATTTATAGATAGTTATATGTAATTTTAACAAAACAGATCTATTTTATTTAATTTATTGTCTGGTATGCATCAAAAATTAGATAAAATTAAAGTTTATCATGTTTTTTTTTCAAATAACATCCATGTTATACTTTTTTTTGTTCTTACAAAATTTTAAAAGTTTGATTTTAATCTTTCTAAAGTTTAAAATTTGATTTTAGTTTTTATAAAAATTTAACTTTAATTTTAGTTTTTCATAAAATTCTAAATCTTGATTTTAGATTCATAAAGTTTAAAATAATTTATTTTAGTTTCATTAAAATTCAAAATTTGATTGTAGTCCTTAATTAATTTTTTTTATCTTATATTAATTATTTTTTAAATCTTTACTATCTTACCAATATAATCATACAGTATTATTGAAATCATAATTATTAGCTTAATTGAGAATCAATTATTATATAAGTTTTATCAATCCTCATAATAAGTCATACATAAAATCATTGCACGTGTGTTGGTAAACTTTAATAAGATATGAATTTGATCGAGAAATGTTAGCAATATATTTTGTACTATATTTTGTTGAATACACTTTCTACTATTAGTTCAAATTTATATAAAAAAAATTATAAATTTATGAGTCTCATCTATTATTTAATAGTCTCATTTAAGACTTTATAATTTACAATAACTTTTAATCAATAATGAAGAGTATGTTAAAATAAAGTGTGTTTTCAATCAATTTTAATTATAATAAAGAGTTTGTAATTTCGAGTAAATTTTATGAGAGCTAAAATCAAATTTTTGAATTTTATGAAGACTAAAATCAAAAATTAAATTTTTAAATAAACTAAAACAAAATTTTAAATTTTATAAGAACTAGAATTAAACTTAAAAAAAATTTTAAGAAGACAAAAAATCACTTAATGCGTGACAATCATGTGGATGACAAGAATGCTATATGATAGTCACATGAATGTCATGTCATCCAAAACTATGATGACTATATCACTTATTGTCATGCAAGAATATTCCTAAAAGAATAGAAAATTAGTATATATAGACGATAAATATCATATCATGAATATATATACCCTTAAATCAAGCACATGCATATCAAGGATTTGATTTAGAATCACCTCTTATACATCATCACTCAAGAAACACCATTTTAGGCCCATTGAGAGTCTTATAACCAAGCATAACTAGTAATAGGCACACACTCTGATTTTACATGCATTATCTTTTCTTGTAAACATTAACTTGATTGTCAGAGTTCTTAAAAGTACCTTAATGAAACTTGGCTCACTAAGGATCACCAAAGATTCTTAAATCTACCTTGTATATTCTTTACCCTATGCTGGTGTTAAATGTTTGGTGCTTGTAAGAACAATTTTCTTCAAAACATTCATATTTTATACTTGTCCATATCTTAAATTTTCAAACTTATCCTTTATGGTCAACCTTCATAAGTAATCTTTCCCTTCTGAAAGTGAACGATATCATGTCATCATTGATCTTAATTTAGAGAGTCTTCCCCTTCTAATAAACAAGGAACCCTTACTTCATCTTGTGCAGGCTAATGACACAACATTAGAAAATGAGGAACTTCTTAAACTCATAAATGAGTATGATTAACTTGTCCACATGTAAAGCCAAAGAATCCAACTTCTTAAGATACAACAAGAAGAGATAAATGGTACACTAATTCAAGAATAAGTAACGAGTCATAAGAACCCATTATGACTTGGTTGGTCTATAATTATCACCATACCTTTATTCATCCACCAAACCCACTTAACTAATGAAACATATTGTTTCATTTAACCTCACTGCTCTGCATTTTCTTTTCTTAGGAAACAACCTCCCCCATTCCCAAACCTTTCATCTCCACTACATGCCTATTTTTCCTTCCTTTCACTCTCCCACTTTTTCCCCTCCATGATTCCAAATCCCATTAACTCCTTTACACCTTGTGGCACACAAGCATCGGTAAAATGGTTTGAGAGGTGAGGAGTAATACTCATTCCTTAAAATATCTTTTGAAGCTTTTTAAGATAAATTCATAACTCATAAAATGTAGATAATTAATTCTATGGGATAAATTAGTGATGAGCTTTGTGTGTAAGATGTTAGAAATTTAATATTAGGATTTTTGTGGTTTTCTTAAAACCCTAGGCTTAGTAAATTGGAGATTTTTTTAATCTTTTATTCTCCTATTATTGATGTATAGATTCATCAAAAAATACATTGGTTGCTTCACTTGGCGGTATTGGAAGAGAGTAACTTGGTTCTCCTATCGTAATGAGTAGTTAATCTACCTAGTGACTTTTTTATTGGTATTTTTAGGAGAAACAAGTAAATTTCCAATTTAAGTTTTCGTTGTGATTTCAATTTCTATGAGTACTTAAAAATGAAAATAAATAGATAATTATTTTACTTATTTGGATTTTATCTTTTTGGTTCTTAATAAGTTTAATAGTGAATTTTAAATATGGAATTGGTTTCTTATTGTGGTATTTGCGATTGAACATCGTTTGCTACAACAAAAAATAATGTAACCTATGGATTAAGTGCTTATAGTTATTGTAATTATTGTTTGTTGCAATGAAGATATAATGCAACTTATGAGTTGAGTGCTTGTAGTTTTAAAATACCATTTGTCATGACGAAGAGATAATGTGATTATGTGTACACAATGGAATGAGAGATGATGAGAAGTTACTATCCTTTATTAATTTTTTTTTTGTTATATCTCTAGTAAATTCTAGAGGGAGTGAATACTAACTTTTAAAGGTAAACTCTATTTGTTTCACTTTGTATTATTGTTTATGTCTTTGTTTTAAACTTAAAAAACTCGTGTCATGTTTGTTTTCTTGTTTTTCTCCACTTATTTATTATGTCCTCGCCAAGTCTTCGTGACTTACCCTTTACTTTCTTTTTTTCCCATAGATTCACAAGTGGTTTAGTAGCAGACTTTCTTGGGATTTGCTTATGTACCAAAGATTTTGTTTAGGTTTTTGGTAGGCCTGCATTACTTGTGATGGAGGTGTTTTGATAACTCTAATATAATGCAACTACAAAGATAGAGATAGAGATAAGAATAGAGATAAAGATAATGTCTTTATTTTGAGTTGTAGATGATCCTACCACATGGATGTGATAGTCATGTAATTATGTTTTTTTTTATAAATTGTGATAATTGTTATATATGATCTACATAACTTTTGGTTGAAATATTTAAAATATAATTACATCAAGGGCCTAAGCTATGATATATGTGGTCCTGGTACTTGACTATTGGACTTGGATATGATTATATATATATACATAGTTGTATTGATTTCCTAGGTGAACTAATAAGTAAATTGTTCTATTTTAAGGGAGATCTATCGAATTTTTTAGTAACTCTCTGTAATTGTTTTCTAATTTTTGCCTTAACACGGTTTATTTCTTAAGCTAGACAAACAAAGAAAACAATAGCATGTGCACCAGTCACAATTCAAGAAAGGTTGTGACAACCAACCCTTCTGAAAATATTTTTTAGATACCAAGCATTTATTTCCCTCTTAAACCACTCCACAAACTCGCACCCTTAAGAAGGTGTACAACATCGAATTATAAGATGTTAGGATAAAGAAAACAAAGTTGGTCATGGCTAAGCCCATAATTGATAGATCATTATATTTCTAATTTCGTCAATCCTTTAGGACGTGATGCAAGTGATTTTGTACAATTGAAAGACACAATAAAAGACCTAATTCAATGTGGACAATTGTTCAAAGACATTATGGATAGAGAAATAAGTAAGAGTTATTAGTAACATTCTAGCCCCAAAAATTGACAAGACTAATGTTTCCGCAACCACACTCCTTATAAGAATGGTAGTAGGAAATGAAGATATCAATCCAGCTTTCCCTGACCATTAAAGTAGAACCATAAAAATAATGCCCCACAAAGAGCATCGTTGGGAGGAAAATCTCCTAACAATTATAAAAGAACATGGTGTACATCATAAAAAAAATATAAACACAACTAATAGAATAACATATTAAGATATTTCATTAATAGTATCATAAAGGAAAAGCCCAACTTGACACCTTCTCGCCAAATAACCTCTAATTTCCTTATTCAATGATGACAAATTTTGTATCATCATTCTAGGGGATAACAACCTACTTGTTATTATTGCCTCCTTAACAAACTTTGGAGTTCATTAAATCCTTACTGACTAGTGAAGTTCAACTAACATTATTTTACAAGCCTTATAAAAGGCACACAAACTTGAGGACAACCTAATTTTTTGATTAAGATACCTTATCAAATTGGAAAGAGTAAGGATAAAACCATTTGGACACATTGAATTAAAGGTAATTGTTGGAAAAATCCCCCTAATTAGGTTAGTAAAGCTTAAGTTTCTAATAGTCAATTATAAGCTTAAGTGTCTTACCCTATCAATCCTAAAAGGATACCTCACCCTTATAGAAAAATCATAAAAAAGAAGATTACTTAAGCACGAATATGACACGAATTAAAGCATTATAACATCAAAAGGATGAATTAAGAGCAGCTAAATATGATGAATAATTTTCTTAATGTGAAAGTGATTTAGGTTAGATTCGATGTCAATAATTAACTAGATCCCTCAAATAATTGATTACCATATTCCATGATATCAATAATCAATTTTTACCTTGAAATAGTAGATTATTATGCTTAAAAATTCCTTGAAAAAGAAATTAATAAAAATAATTTAGTACAAAGACAAAATAATTGATTATTAGAGTTCAAAAACTCATTTTCAAATATTTTCTTTAAAGAAGATTACATGTAAATTTTGCAATTAATTTTAGAAATTTAGACAGTTTTGGAGCATATAGAAATCATTTGTTGGGGGTGAAAGAATACCTATGGTAGGAGACTTAAGGAAAACTATTTTCATCATTTAGTCTTCACAAAATAATTTACATATCTAATAGGACAAGTTATTCTAAAAGGAAAGTTCTTTTAGATTAGTTGTAATGCTTTGATTATCATCTTTTAAATAAAAAAGATGTATATATTATTTATGAGAAATGGTAGTTCTCAAAGACTTAAATAACTTTAATCGACTTCCTCATCACTAATAAAGATCAATCACTTTGACTTTCACATCTAAAATATCTTGAAAAATCTTTTCCATCTTATCTAAATGTTGAGACACACTTGTCTACTTTTACACCTTATTTTTAAAAAAAAAATATTGTTGAAGAATTTCATATTTATTATTGTCAATCATTCATACATTCTTTTGTAAAAATTTGAATATATTTTTTGGTCCTTGTAATATATCTTATTGTTTTAATTTTTCTAAAATATTTTTTAAAATGGTTTCTATAATTTTTTTTTTCATTTTAGTAATTAAAATAATTATATTATTATTGACATGTAATTATACCTAACATGCTAACATGATCTTAGGTAAGTTATGTCAAAACTTAATAAAAACAAATTAATGATAAATACAAAAAATAAAATCATAAAAGAATTATTTTAAAAAATATAAGAGACTAAAATTAAAAAAATTATTTTATATAAACTAAAAATATGATTAAAGCTCCATTTTTTTATTGATTTCAAACTCAATTGAGCCTTAACCTCGTGAATTCTTGTTACCAATTCAATAATGGAAACATTTCATCATATAATAAGCTCTACAAAATAAAAGAGAATGTAATATATATGTCAGTGTAAAACAAAAAATTAATAAAAATTATTGGTTAAAAATAGATAATTATAATTGTATTTAAACATCATTAAGGATTTTTTTATATATAACATTATTTTTGTTATTGTACATAACCTTTGTTTATGATCTAAATTAGGATGTTTTATTCAAGAAATTGCAACATTAATTTACTATGACTATTTTTTTTAAGAATTGAATTCATGTATCATAAGTTTATAATAATTTATATACGTTGTTGAATTAACTAAGTTATGATTAAAAATTAAAAAAATTATTTTGAAAGAAATAATTTTAATTATTATTACCTATGGCCAAAAAAAATTAAGAGTGAGTGAATTATTTTTTAAAAAAAATATTCTATGAAGGATTTTTATTGAGGATATATAACTATTGAATAAAACAAGAACAATTGCTAGAAATAATTCAATTGATGATGAAAGCTAAACTCCAAATCATTAAATTTAATAAAGATGGACAATATTATATATGATATACAAAATTAATAATAAAAACAAATAGCGCAAATATAAAGGAATAAAAATTAAAGAAGAGTGCATTGTAATTTTATTTTGATTCAGTCATCAACCACTTGTGACATGTCCAATCCTTAAATCATACTTAAACTTTCACTAAATTTTAGTTATTATAATACAACAAATCTTACAAATATGGTTACCTCATCCTGAATACCCACAACTTTATTGATACTTCATCGTATATTTCCTAAAGGGATATCACACCCTTCTAAAAAATGGTAAACAAAAAGTAAAACAAAAAAAATGAGATTTTTTATTTCATAATTGATCAAAGAAGCTCATAGAGTGATTTGGATAAATAAAATTCAAGTGATTTTCACATTTTTTATATAAAAAATTATTAATAATTTTTCATTTTATACATTAAGTGTATAGGTGAAGTAAATAAGTTATGTTACTCATTAATATTTGAATGTTAAATATATAATAACTCTCTGTTTAAGAGCTTTGTCTTAAGAGTATATTTGGATTTCTGTTGGACACTAAATTATAGTCTAGAAACATGTCATTAATATCAAAATCTCCATGACAACCAGTTAACACTTAAGAATATAATTATTATCTATTTTTCAAATCC
>JAMLFT010008663.1:0-13476 GCA_026544285.1 Pachyrhizus erosus | reverse complement strand
AATTTTAAAAATATTATAATTAAAAATAAATTTAATATTAACATTTAAATTTATTAATTTTTTAATATATTTAAATAATTAATCCACAACATCTTAAAAATAGGATAGGAAGAAAGAAAGAGTATTTGATTTACAGTTTTTTGGCAATACAAATTTCTTACCATTTAATAATTTTGTTTACGAATTAACCAAACATTAATGTATAACTTAAACTCTTGAATGAGGTAATACTTGTTATCCTCCCAATACAACAACATTAACAGTTCTGCCTCTCTTCTTCCACTTTTGTTTATTATGTATCTAGCCAAAGAAATTATTATGAGATGATTCACAGTAATCTTAATTAGTTCTGAAGTGGCTGAGTACATAAGGAGAAGATTAACTTATTATTGGGTTTATAAGAATCTAAATTTGGCTAAAGCAATCACATATGGAATTCCCAGCGAGCCTCTAACTACAACAGGAAAATAGACAACGTAAACTCCACTTTTAGGGTGTTTTGGTAAAAGAAAGAGATAAAAATAAAAAGTAATACATGTAATAAATTATATGGTATGAAATAAAGAGAAAATTTAAAAGGAAAAATAAGATAAAAATGAGATAAAAGAAAAAAGTATACTTATGATGATATAACTTCCTCCCATAACTAACTAAAGCCAGAAGACATTAAGGCTTTTTAATTATAAGGCTGAATTAACTTGTCCTTAATTTGAAGGTATATTGATTGACACTACCTAGTATCAAATGATAAGGTCATTTAAGGTACAGATGGATCGAATCATGCCTGCACCAAAGAGGCGTTAAGTAATACTTGAAGACAAAGGAAAAAAGGTTACACACTCCTATGTACACTCACGAAACAGAATAAATTACAAATATCTGAACTTAATTTGAAACCTCTTCAAATTTCTAACCATTTGGTCAGAGTTTTTCTTTCTTTTTGTTTTAAATTTTTAGTTACCTTATATAGAGTGTTGAAACCCTGGCTGGAAAACTTAAAAGATGTTAAATGGAGACACGCATAAATAACTTCGTATTTGTATAATATTACATACTAAGTGATTAAATATTCACTAATCTTACTATTAGTCTACTATTACATACTTCTTTCGCAGTATTTTTTTCATCTAAAAAATTAAAATTACAAAAGCTAGACATGTTAAGTGCCATGATTACATTGAAAAAATACACACTTCAATTCTCAAGTACTTAGCGTTTGTTACTTTAATCAAAAGGGGAGGAACGATTCCAGAATGAGAGAAAGCATTATATTTTGGAAACCTTTCATCATTTGGTGATGTTAAAATACAAAGAGAACGAAGAACTTATTGTTTCTTCCTAAACTGAACGTAAAAGGGAAGGATGCTCACTTAATTGTGTTTGGTTAAAATTTGTGGTTTCCAAAATCAATTTTTTATTTTAATTTTTTTTCAAACTTAACTCTTAAACTTTTTTTTTTTTTTTGCAACATTACAAGCATGTTCATAATCTTTTCTGCTTTGAAAAGTATGGCAAATATGTACGAATCCATTTACCTATTTTACCTGCAAACTCAGAGGACAATTCACATAGAAGAAAAACCAGTAAAAGGCTATGTGAGGAAGGAAATTGCTATCTTGAACCTTGTCACCTTAAGTTAGAAAATTTAATTTTTAAATTAACGTCACATTTATGTGACTTTGAATAATTCATATTTGATTTAATATGCAATATTGCTAGTTGGTTGTTATTTTTCTTGAGCAGAAAGAAATTACATTCTTCTGTTGCATTTGACATCAAGAGTCAAAGGATTTGAAGATTTTGACAGATGGATTAATATTTATTTACAGGCTGAAGTTAGGGTGATGAAGGTACAGATGTCTCCCAGCATAAGAAAGATAATTTGAACAGTTAAATTTTTTTTAATTTTAATCTAAAGGTGAATTAAGAAAATGACAACCCGACTTAATTTAGCATGATTTAGTAAATTATGAGTTGATTCGTTTAAAATTAAAATAAAAAATTATAAAAAAATAAAAAATTTAAGACTAAATTACAAGGTATTCTAATTTTTTAAAAAGCTTTAATTTTAATTTCTCTCTCTTTTTTTTTTTCAAGTTTAATCCTACTATTAAATTTCTAACATTGATCATTAATGACATTAATTGATTAGCACGTGAACAATTATCATATTAATATTAAATAATCAGTTAACACTAGTATCATTAATGATCAATGTGATAAATTTATTAATGAGACTAAAATTGTTGACTTTTAAATATAAAAATATTAAAATTACTAAAAAAATAAATTGATTAAATTTTTTTTAAAAAAAATAAGGAATCTAGAATTATAATTTAGTCAAAATTTAATTACAGCAAATAAATAATCATAATAAAATCAATTATTCGTGTAAGTCATGCTCACGTGATGTATTTTTTTTTCTTATGTCATGACTTGTTTTAGTTTTAGTATAATGTAATTTTAAAAAAATAAATTATATAAATATTTTTTAAGATTTTATAAAATTATATAAATATTTTATGTATTTTTAATTATTTTAATTATTTTTATAGAAAATATTTATACAATATATAAAAAAATATCAATGTAACGTTTATAAATATCGTGAAAATAAAAAATCAGTGTAAGATAAAAATAATAGAAAATATTTTTGTGATTTCCCAAAATATTTAAAAGTGTTAGTGTGATTTATTAAAAAATATATATATATATATATTAACCCCTAGCCCAGGAACCAACCGACTCACCACGGGTTCTGACTCTTGAATCTAAAAATACGTTACTTAATTACAAAATTATTTAACATTTTAGAAAAATGTCTTCTGAGCAAGACCAATGAACCATTCTCCAAATCTCCAACCAACGGCCTGTCTGTCTGCAACCTGGTCAAATGGTTTGCTTAATGCAATACCAATGATTTGGTCCTAAGATCGAAGCAAAAGATAGTTAGTTCCTTGACACAAATCCTCAACCAACGTTTTGGATTGGCCGAGTCAGTTCATTTCCAAAGCTCCAACGAAGTTCGACAAGATATTGGATTGTCTGTACATGTACAACTCCAGTTAGCTCCAAATTGCCATATCATTTGTCGCACAGTCTCTTTCGCACTTCCTTTTCTTCCCTGCCACGTCCATCCAAAATTCCAACTCCTTTTCATTCCTTCACACCCAACTTCCATTTTTGTTTTGGTCCAACATGAAAGGATTTTCACAATTGCTAATCCTACTTTAACAACCCAAACACATAAATTAATTATAAAACTATTTCAGCTTAATTAATAATTTTAAATTGGAATTATCAACATAAAGAAATTTGGTTTTGAGGACTTGAAAGCACTTGCAAGGGTACTAGATTAAAAGAATTTTTTGTATGAGTTGTTGATTTACTAGTGCGAACGTGTCCAGTGTTTGTTTAGCTCCACTTATGAGGAATCCAGCGGAGCAATTAATTGCCGTTTTGGAGTAGAGTGGCTCTCGAAAAGCATTATAGAGTGTATTAAATGCAGCAGCTAATACTCCCACCCACCTCCTTTGGCCTCACAAGAAAACATAACAACACTTACACTAATTCCCTCCGCTCTCCTTCCACAAATGGAGAATTCCCCATTTCATCCTTTTTCTTCTTCTTCTTCTCTTCAATGTCCTCCTTCAACCCTTTCTCTCCTCCACCCCCCACCCCTTACTTCACCAACCTCGGCTTTGGCTACTCCATCGCCATCGCCCTCGGCGTCCTCTTTCTCCTCTCCACCCTCATCCTCTCCTCCTACCTCTGCTGCCGCACCCTTCGCCACCGCAACACTCACCGCCACAACCCCCACCACACCCCCGATGGCATCGTTCTCCCGCGCGTGATCTTCGTCGCCGAGGACGACGACGACGATACCCGCCAAAACGACGTCGTCTCCGGCCTCGACCAGGCCGTCATAAACTCCTACCCTAAGTTTCCTTATGTTAAGGAAGGTGGCTACGACATCGCGTGCTCGATCTGTCTCTGCGAGTACAAGGACTCGGAGATGTTGAGGATGATGCCCGAGTGTCGACACTACTTTCATCTCTGTTGTCTCGATCCCTGGCTCAAGCTCAACGGGTCCTGCCCCGTTTGCCGTAACTCCCCCATGCCGACGCCGTTGTCGACTCCGTTGCAGGAGGTCGTGCCGCTCTCGCAGTACGCCGATGCTAGGGCCAGGAGGTGAATTTTCTTCTCCGGTGTGCTTTCGGATTTTGGGTTCAGTGGGAAAGTTCGTGGGCAAATATTTAAATGTTTTTAGTCATTTTTCTTATCAAAATTGGAGTTTTATCTCGATTGTAATAAAAGTAGTATGTGTTCAACCTTCCATGTTTACGCGGGTTGTGGAGATAAAACTACAATTCTGATTAGAAAGTACTGCTAAAATCATTTTAAAAATTGTATCTCATTTTTCTGCAAAATGTAAATCTTCCCTGTAATCGGGAGATGGTGAGTTGTTTTTTTTTTTTTTTTAGAAAAATGGAATTCTGAGGGAGAAAAATGATGAGGTGGTGGGAACATGTGTAGAATTACTAGGCAATTTCAGAAAAATAAAATTATGTTATTGCTACGGGTTTGAATTTTGATGTGATTATACGGTGTTAGCAAATGTTTCTGGTTTTGTATTATGGGTGATGCACAGAAATACCGAATGTTAATTTTGTAGGAAAAATTATTCGCGACTGCGTTTTGTTACTACTATGATTTGGTAATGATTTGACATTGGATATAATGGATACTATTTTTTATGGGTTTTAGATGTGTTGGTTTGACCCACAGTGGAATATCTTGATGAGAACATTAGACTGTGTTGTTTTTCGGGGTTTTAATTTTTTTTTTTTTTAACTTTCTCTAGGAAATCGGTTGTGGTAGTTTTTTTGTTCCCGTTTTTCAATTCATGGACCCATTGGGTTGTCGTCATTAGTAGACAGCTTGCGTTTGGTGCTCATTCATTCCCGGGACAAACAAGGTCTTCCGCCTTTTTTTTCCTTTTTGGAACAATATTTACGGTGTCGTATTCAGCATAGAGAAAGTCAATGAATTACGGATTCGTGGCACGGGTATGAGGTATAGCTAATAACGTGTGCTCGTGAGATGACCTAGTTTTATGCACACCTTGCTTCAGCTGCACATTTGAGAACATTATATTGATCATGTATCTAACTATGGTGCCACATGCACCAACTCGTTCTTTAGTACTTTTATCCTTCATCATTTTCTAGTTTCTTGCTGTTAGCATCCCTCTAGATCTGTGCAAGAGTTGAATCACGAATTGTTAATATTTCAAACAAGTTGCAATTACCTAAAATTTAAGATGGGTTTCTGGGTGATAATCACTTTTTGCATATTTAAATTAAGTATTTGTGAAGCAATTGCTTGGATAATGCATCACGCAAGTGTCAATCTCTATTTATTAGTATACGTAGGATATAAAAATCCAATCTATCTTAGTATCCTTTGTACCCAATTGTTCGTTCTGGTTTACCATGATGTTTTATAAATGATGAGAATATCACTCTCTAAATACTTTCATCTTCAAAGTAATCCGCTTGAAGGTAATCTCTATGATCCGTTTTTCTGTACTTATTTCTACTTCAGTTTTGATGCTAAGGCTGTCTGAGTATCTTCTCTTTGAGCTGTGTATGTTAAGTTATCTCTTAATCTGAAACTGCATGTATCAACTTCGAGGTTAGTGCGGTTTGAGAACTTTGTATCTCACTACTTTTATGTACTGTAAGGACGCATGAAATCTTTCAATATTCTGAGTCCTGAAGATACGGAAATGACAAAACAGAATGTTAATACAAAATTAAAAAGATGGAGAAGTGTTTACTATTGTATCTTTATACCGGGTGTTCTTGCTCTTCTGCTTTCTGTTGCTGCCATGTCCAAGTTCCTCTCCTTCAAATCATTTCTTGGTACTGAATCTTTATACTCAAATCTGAATCCTGAGGTCCCAAATGGAAATCAAAATGAGTTGATGATGTTTACTCTTGAAATTGTGATTCAGAAAATTCAAGAAGAACTGGACAAACTGAGGGAAGCAAAACAGGATCCATCATCTGCCCCATCTGTATTCCAGCAAGGTGCATTTCTTTCTGATATATTAGGACTTCTTGAGTCAACGACGGGTTCTCATCAACACAGTGAAGGGAATAATCAGGCAACTGGTAATTTCACCATTCATCCTCTGGTGAGAAAAAAGAAACAATCTGATGAGCCTGCTGATTACTTTCTGCGAGAAGAGATTCGCAAGTATGTCAGGATCAAGCCCAACAGATTAGGAAAGCAAAATTTTATGGGGGCAAATGCATCCTTCACCAGCATAGGACATGCTTGCTTTGCCATGAAGGAAGAGCTAGAAGAATACATGGATTATGATGTTGGTGAGATCTGCAATGATGACTGGAAACTAGCTCAAAAGCTTATGGTTCATGGCTGTGATCCTTTACCAAGGAGAAGGTGCTTTTCAAGAGCCCCTAAGCTATACAGCCAACCATTTCCCTTCAATGAATCCTTGTGGAAACTCCCTGATGATAGAAATGTCAGATGGAGTCAATACCGGTGCAAGAACTTTGCTTGTCTCGCTGGCAACACCACCCATAAGGGATTCTTCAAGTGTGCAGACTGCTTCAACCTCATCAACCATGAGATGCCAAGATGGGTAAGCCTGGAGGCTGATTCAAACAAGACAGCTGATTTCCTTATATCTGATGTTCTTGGAATTAAGCCAGGAGAGATCAGAATAGGATTGGACTTCAGTGTTGGAACTGGGACTTTTGCTGCTAGGATGAGGGAATTCAATGTGACAATAGTTTCAGCCACTATCAATTTCGGAGCACCCTTCAATGAAATTATAGCTCTTAGAGGACTTGTTCCTCTCTACTTGACTATGAATCAAAGGCTTCCATTTTTTGACAATACCCTGGATTTGATTCACACAACAAGGTTTTTAGATGGGTGGATTGACTTAGTGCTCCTTGAGTTTATATTGTATGACTGGGATAGAGTTCTGAGGCCAGGGGGGTTGCTTTGGATTGACAGCTTTTTCTGCTTGAAGGAAGATTTGTATGATTACTTGCAGGCCTTCAAAATGCTGAGATATAAGAAGCATAAATGGGTGGTGGTTCCAAAGCTTGATAAGGATGATCAGGAAATGTTCTTTTCCGCTGTTTTAGAGAAGCCTCCTAGGCCATTCAGGTGATCTTCCATTATAGTGTTGACTTCTTGTCTATGCAGTCCCGTCATTCTTTAGGTTAATATTTGATACTCATTGATTTTGAATATTTATTTCACAGTTGTCTTCTGTATTATGATCATAAATTTTTAGAAATGACTGTTTAATATATGTCAATAAGGAGCTTCATAGTTTAATATACTTCAATGCCTATTCGTTGAGACTCTTGCTCTATTTTACACCATCGGTTTTGCTCTATTCTGAATCATTGGTCTTCAACCAAGCAGAATGAGGGCATGTGATTCATGTAACTGACTTTACTTAATAGAGGATAAGATGTTGATTTTGCTGTTATTCTCTCATTTTCTCCCAAACTCCAGTGTGTATTGTTTATGATGATTTCCAATATTTTTAGGATTAATTCTGTTGCTATAATTAACCCTCGCGGTGAAAGCAATTCATCTATTTGCTTTGCAACCCGACCACCATAATACTATAAGATTTTCAATAACGTCTCTGGTCAGTGCCATAATCCATACAAGTATTCAAGTCATTCAAACTAAGAAACGCTAGCAATTCCAAATACTAACTAGTGTGATACTAAATTCAGACCCGAATGTATATTAGACACTTTCCAGATGTTTTGAATACTTTAGTTACATTTTATAATTTTTATATTTATATTAAAAATATCGTAAATAAAAATTTAATAACTATTATACTTACAATGATTCATATTTACTTTTAAAATATCAATTCTCTTTTAATTTAAAATTCACATTTTATGTTTTTTTTTTATAGTATAATTATAATTATTTGGTGTTTTATAATTTTTAAAATTCATCGTAATATCATATTCATTTTTCATGACAAACATGTGATTTTTAACCGGTCATGGCCAGTTCTTACACTCAAAAAGAATAGATGTGAGTTTGGGGAGAAACATCAACGAAAAATTAAATATAAGCTAATAGCGATATTCATAATGTTGCTCTCATTAACTCTTTCACCCTGAAACCCTTCAAATTAGGCCTAACTTTCTCCTTTAAGTGGGATTAAAAAAAAAAAAAAAAAGGAAAAGCACAATACTAACTCTTTTGATGACCTAATTTCTATTAAGGATAGGTTTAAATCAGTCTTCAATCCGATTCTCGTACAATCATACATATATTTATAATTTCTCCAATATATTATAGTAATACATCTACATTCAAAGTATATCAAAGTAGTATTTATAATCAAGCTGGCACCAGCCGGTTCCATCTTCTATTTGCCCAACCAGTCATGGCTGCTGAAAAAATTGAATAACTGGTTAAACTTAGTTCTTAAAATTGTCACTTGTTGTAACTTTGATTCTTGGATTTAACGAAATTTTTAAAAAAAGAAAATCAAAGTAACATTTATTTTCTTTAACAAAAGTGTATGCATGACACACCTATAGAACACGTAACACCTATGAATGACACAAGAGTGATATATCAATGACATGTGTGATATGAATTAAAAAAATAAATTATACACATACATGCACAAAGAGAGAAAAAAACATTTTATAAAATAAAATAGAAATAGCATGACAAAATATTTAAATTGATAATCAATATTTACATATTTTTATATTCTATAACACTTTATACAAGAGATAATCATGTTTCATAGATCAATTAAATAATTTATAGAAACCATAATATTTAATAAAAAAATTATAAGTCAATATTTCATTATAAGAAGTGCTTAAGTACAAGGTGTACCCAACTAAAGAAACCAACCCAAAGTTTCAGTACAATCAGTAAAACCAAATTCTTCTAAACCCAAGCGTTCCTAATATAAAACTCCTCCAGGGGTTGGAATTAAACCCCACCTACTAAGTTTCAATAAAACATTCCCTATATAACATCCAAAAGCAATTCCATGAAGTATCAAATCAACGTTGCAGAGATTCGTGCATAGGCAAATTACTCACCATTGAGATATGGACTCTTGGACCATCTCCACGTCGTAGTTTCTATTGAGACTCGCCACCAAGAAAACAAGAGCCTTCACCAATCCTCAGCATCCAGACATGTGTTCTTTCCGTTTCATTATGACATTTTAACCAAAATAAATAAATTCAAATTAATTTTCATTTTAAAAATCAATAGTAAAATATTAAAATTTTTCTATTAAATAATTTTAATAAAAATAATTGTTACTTCATTTAAAATAAATAACAATAGTTAATTAAAAATAAAAAAAATACATTAAAAAATTATACAATATTCTTTAAAAATTTTATTAAATTAATTATATTTATTAATATATGTGTCAACTCATGTCAGTAGAAAATGTTTCTTATTTTTTTTTTAAAGATAAATGTCAATTCATGTCCTAAACATACTAATTAAAAAATAAAAAAATTATTAAAATACATAAAAAAATATACTTTTTTTATGATTTTAAATTGTAATTTTATATAATTTTAATAAATAAAAAAACTTTCTCATCTAACTCCTTAACCATTAGAAAAAAGAAAACTTCGGAAATACTACTATATTTTTTTCCTTGTGTTTCGTCCCATCCCCTCTCCTCCTTGGTACAGAAATTATGCATTACTTCTCGAATCCTTTTCTCTACAGTATTTTGTTGTTCACCCTTTGCATTACATCATACCCATGAGTTAACCTTTATCCTCTCCACTATTTGCTCCTTTTCCGTTTGCGTTGCCATAAACACACGAGAATTTTGCACTACCCATATGGACCACACCCCGCAAACCAAACAGTCTTCCATTTCTACTTATTCTTCTTGTCACAGTCCAACATCATGAGATTTTTATCGTTCACCCTTACCATATGTTTTCTCTTCATCCTATCAATAGTAGCAGTAATACTTTATATAAAAATTAGTTCATAGAATAAATTATCTAAAACTTAAACTTTTCCAATACAATTTTTCACCCATACCTGCTATGCTGATTTTACTGGGTAGTTATCTAGTTTGTTAGCTTTCCCCTTTAACCATATTGGTTCTTCTCACCGTCTATCATCAGTTCATAACTTGTTTGCTTTATTAATTAGTGAAATGGAAAGTCTTAATACCTTAGTGTTAAGGGTTTATGATTGTACCCTTTTTCTTTTTTTTAATGTTTATAAATGATATTGGACGGTGCTGTCAGAAGTTTAATATTCCTTGCTCACTCGTTCAGGTTTATTAAAAGATAGAATCTAAAGTCTGAAACTTATTATATAAATTTTCGGTGACAAGACATGTGGGTACTTATGAATTTCACTATTTTCTCCCATCAATTTACGCATTATAATAGTTGAATGACGAAGATACGCTTCAACGTGGTATTCGTTTACATGTTAAAATAATAATATTGTAAACACAGATGAAAACAAGTTTTATGGTAAATTTTATGCTTATGATTAACATTCGATCATAAAATAAATATAATTTTTAGTTAACGTTATTTCTTTTAATGTGTGTACATACATGTGTCCATCATGAATGTTTTGAAGAAAACTAATTTCGATGGTAAATCCTATTGCTTGATTAGTTTTTAAAATGAAGAAAATCAATTTTACCAACAGATAATTTTGTTATTATATTGTTTCTTGTATAAATAATTTAAAATAAGAAGAAAATAAAAATGAAATGAAAATTTTATAACTGCATGTGAAAACAGAAAAGAAAAACGTAAAGCATTTCTTCGAACTAAATTAACTCTCAATTTATGAAGTGAATTGAATGGATTTTGATAAGAAAGTAAAATTCAAAATCAATGTCATTATTTGAAAAGAAAAACCATTAAAATAAATCCAAAAAGTAATTTTGTCATACAATTTTGTTATTTACTCAAGATAGTATGTATATTTTTATTTTATGTACTTATCTCTAATTAATTTTGTTTACAACTTTATATTACATATTTATTATTTCTAATAGTAAAAGTGACTCTACTAAAATTTAAATATCATAATACATTTAAAAAAATACTTGTTTAAAAAATTATGTTCATACTTATTTTATATTCTTTTTTAAAAAGTAATCACAATTTTCCAAGTTTTTTTAAAGACCTCTTATTAAAAGACAATAATCATTTTTCTTAAATGTAGATTAAATTATACGTAGACCAAATTTACTCAAATAATAAAGAGATTAAAATTAAAGTCTTTAATAATTCATTCAAAAACATTGTTAGTCATATATGTTTTGGACAAAATATTAACAAGTCATTAATTTAAGATTTTTTAAATAAGGTCTTAGATTTAAATTTTGTGGATAAAAAAATGTGGTTAAAAAAAGAGATATCATAAAAAATAATTAATTAAATTTTTTTATAAAAATTGGTTATCAACAATTCAATGCACACTTCATATCAATAACGTCATAATAAAAAAATGTTTAACAAAATGATATGTATATTTTTCATATATAAAGGAAGGTTAAGATGATTGGGATGGTCATTTTAAAAATTAAATTTGATCTAAAAATATACAAACATCAAATTTCATATAAATATTTATAATTGTGTGTTTTTTTAACATAATTTAAGAATAATATATAAAAATTATATTTAAAATTTAAGAATAATATAATAAAAATTATATTTATATAACAAATTAAAGACATCCAAAATTACAAATGTCAGTCCTTAATTTCATATGCTACCAAAAATATTCATTTATAATAAAATTTGGCATCTACATTAAACATGATTTTTTATAAAAAGATCTTATTAATTATATTCTAAAAATTTACTAAATTTTAATAAATTAAGTTATTCACCAAATTATGTTTTATAATAATAATAGTCAATAATCATTTAAAAAAATGTTTTCAAATTGTTCTAAAGTAGAAGAAAAAGAATGTTGAATCATGGCAAAGACTATTGATTTAGAAGCAAAATTTGAAATTTATGTTATAACTCGATACCCAATTTGTTTTCTTAAGATTCACAAGAACAGAAACGAGACAAGAAAAAAAATGTAAAAGGAATAGAGATAAAATTAAAAAGAAAGATATTTGTTAATATGTTTCAAAGTTTAAATTATTAGTTCATTATATATTATTTGTAAGATTATTTCATAGGTAAAGGTTAATATTTCAGTCAAAAAAGGTAAAGATTAATATTAAGTAACTTTTGATTCTCAAAGAAACTATAATAAAATTAATGTAGAAAATACTAATAAAGTAATTTAATCATAAATATTCATTTTTTTATCACTTTTAAAATAACAATAACTGATTGTAAAACAAAGTATTAAAAAAGAAAACTAATGATATACTTGAAATTTTCATATGAAAGGAGGAAATGATACAATTATCTCTACAATAAAGATTATAAAAAATAAAACAATTTATCAAAAAATAAAAATGATAAATAACACTTAAATGTCATTATTATTATAGACAAACCCTCCAGATAAAAATAAATGTTTACTCTTTATATGTCAGTGTAAAAAATTATAGAGTATCAATTAATTAAAAATTACAAATATAATTTATATAAATTTTAAAATAATTATTATAAAAATAAACATATTTATCTTTCATAAAAATTTATAATTAAATAACAGTATAAAAATTATTTACATATTCTAAACATAATTTATTTATTTATTAATTAATAATTTTTAAATAAAAAAACCAGGGGGCCCACCAAATGAAACAAACGCATCAGTCCCTGCATATATTAGCATATTGTAAGTTATTGATACTATTATAAGTAGAGTAAATTATTTAATATGTGACTGTTTTTTTAAAAAAATATTCTTACTCATTGGTGATAAAAAAAAAAATTACTGACATTAGTTATAAGCCATAATATTTTAATCTAAAATAAATTACATACTGATATTTATTTTAATTAATCAATAATTAACTTAAAATATATAACGTAATCTTAAATATCACATGTAAAAATCAAAGAAAAAAACACAATGATCACTCCTTTATAATTGATAATATTAGTAAAATCAATAATGGATTGTTGACACAATGGATTAACAAAACAGTACTGAAGCTTAAATGAAGAAAAATCAATTGCAAAGAATTAAAATGTTATATATTTTAATTTCTTTGAATTGTTAAAATTATTTATCCAAAATACAGGGTAAAAGATATTAAAAAATTAATCAATCACATTACTTGAATTTTCTTGAATGATTAATTATATGTTATTTTAACAAGAGTTATATCACTAAAAAGAGTTGCAATTCTTATTTTTGTGTAAAATACAAAAAAATACAAATTATATTAAAAATATTGTCTACAATAAAGTATTTAATAAATTATTTCAACAAACT
>JAMLFT010008662.1:0-13476 GCA_026544285.1 Pachyrhizus erosus | reverse complement strand
TTATAAAAAAAATTATTTTATTTTCTTCTCTTATAAATATTTTTAGATAAATTTATCTAAACAAATTTGTATCTCACAAATGATTAAAAATAAATAAACATAATTACATCAATTATCAATATGTTAATCACATCACAAATTATTAAAATATTTAATATTAATTTAAAATCATAAATAATTAATTGTATTATTAGATTATTAAACTGTGTTAACCATTTACAAAATAAATACTTCATCGCTAGTATTGGGTAGATAAAGTTAACTACATGGGCTGGATGGACGAGGAATGTACGTACCCAATATCATTATCAGTACTTTTTCATTGTTAATGATTTTACTTTATTTCACCCATTATCAAGGTTAAGATACATGTACAATTCGGGACTTCAAATGTGATTTTTTATCGTTTTTGTGTAACTTACAAATATTTTATTGTTTTTGTGTAACTTACAAATATTTTATTGTTTTTGTGTAACGTACAAAAGGGAGTTATCATCACATTACATTGATGAACTTCGGTGGACTGCATGTGTTCACTTTCATCAAGGTATTTATTAATCCCATAAATTAGCAAAGCCAAAAATTTATTTTCAACATTCATAGCCCATGATGTGTCAGATGCGCTGTCTAAATTATTAGAGAATATACCCCAGTGCTTTGTTTGGTGGCACACCATTCCTTCAGATTTGTCTTTAATGAACAATTGAACATGATTTTCAGAAACTAAAATGAAATGCTTGCTATAAACATTGATATAATGAAGGAAAATAAGTTAAAACATTTGAGATGACCATATATTTTCTTTACTTAAATTAAAATGGACAAATAGGTGACCATATCACCAATTTGAATTATGTTATTCTATGTGGTAATACTAATAAGACACGCCTAAGACAGAGCGCAGAGATCTTCAAAGCCCATATACTCATGATTTTCTATCTTCTCAATTATGTTCTCTATTCCCACTCCACCTGTGATACATAACACAGCAAGTAAGAATGTCTTAAAGAAATGAAATTATGAAACAAAAATGTATTTATTCCAATGAAAATAACACAAAGTACCTAAACTGATTGCGCTGATGAAAATGGTCAATGCTAGTATGAAGATGATAATGGATGCTCGGCCAAGAATTACAATTATCTTTCTCACCACATGCTGACCTACGAAGGCAGCTATGGTTGCAACCAAAGCAAAGTAGGAAGCTGCAGTAAAGAGTTTAAAATATAAATAAAAAAACAATAACTAGCAAGTTTCGCTACTTCAGATGTTAATAAAAATAAAATTAGCAGCAAATAGACTATTAAATCCCGAGTATAATGCAACTGAGGATACTAAATCAACTTGCTAGTATATTCGGGATTGCTCTAGATTTTTGTTATTGCTACTCACCATACGGTACTGGGAAACGGTCTAACAAGTGGTATTGCACCACTGACATGGAGGATGAAAAAACCATGGCAAAAGTTGATGTAGCACTTGCTACCTGTAACAAAGAACACATTTTGTCCAAGTTATATTTTTCTTGTGAGATTGTTCTTGGGAAATTCTTAAGGTAGTAAATACACAAGAATGGTGAAAAGGGTACCTGAGGAGGAATTCCCAATTCTAGAAACAATGGTCCCAAAATGAAACCACCTCCTAGACCAAGCAGTCCACCAACCATACCAGCCATTATTCCAGTGGAACAGTAGAGACAAATCTGATGGATCTTCCAGTTGGTGATTTCCTTTCCCTTTGATGCAATCACTCTAGTTCCTTTGTATAAGCCTATGGCTTCAAAAAGTGTAACTGAGATCGCAATAGGAACCTTGAGTTGGAAAACCAAATATCAATTAGTCCTTGGTGTGACATGATATTATGTAGATTGCAGAAAGTTACACATCTCAAAGCTAACTTGATATCAGTTCTCCTAAATAGGAAGAGCCTTTATGCATGCTATAGATTACAATTTTTTGCTTCCATTAACAGTAAGAATTAAGTGCCTATTATTTGAAATGTTTCAGGTTGCTTCTCGTGATTTCTGTCCAATTTTTTTGGAGTTGATACATTTTGCTAGCATATATGAGTTCATTTGTCTTACAATTTGTTCAGGTAAACTCTTTGATTCACGAATTTTCACAACCATAACTACACTTCCCATTTTATATCATGTTCTTTGGTTTATTAATTTATCAAACATGTGTCAGAAATCAAACAACTAGAATTCATTGCTGAAATTCATCTGACATGTAGTATCCAATAATATAATAGAAGTAACCTTACCTGCAAAAAATTAAGAATCCAGAACTGGATGGAGCAGGGCTTGCTGTATTCCTGCATAGAAATGCATTCACTAAACGTAGCTTAGTAAATTTTTAACGGTGAAACAGGGGAATCAATTGAATGATAGATGCACTCTAAATATTACAAAGTTCCTCAATCATAGGTTAAAATGAAACCAATATATGGGACGATCTGACTTCATTGATCACAGGTTCAAAGACAAAAAAATTCTCGAACAAGCAGTGACTAGTGACAGCTTGCTTCCCTTGCTTTACATTGAAACCCACATTTTAAAACCCATCAGCTGCATTTGTGTGATTAAGGAATCAGAAAGTCAAACTCTGTGTAATAGTTTGATTACCTTAACAATTTGAACGATGAAAAAAGCCACCCAGACATACACGAGGAGTGATAATTCTTTCCAATGAATGTTTTTTAGTAAAGGGGCCTGCGTGCACACATGAAAATTTTTACAGCGGATAATGTTAGATAAATTATGAATAGACTAAACACAGTAGAAATGACTTGAAAAGGCCTTGGGATTACCTCCTCAAATAGTGAATCAGTTGGACCACTTGGTAGTGACTTGTAGTCACCTGCAGAAGCATCTGCAGTAAGAGAATTACAAGTTAGAACAATACTTTTACAAAAGGTAAATATTGAAGAGATTTTCTGTTACTTCTTAAATTTTTATCTGATAAATCTTTTTATTGGAATTTGGATTCCTTTCCTCACTATTTTCTGCGGGGGTGGGATTTAATTTGCTTCTTGTAATTATTTTCAGTTTTTGAAATCATCTTCCACACAGTCGCTGAAGGGTTCTTCTGAAAATTATAAACAGGTTTATAGGGGCTTACCACCGGGTTTTGGTTCTGCTTCCAACAGTTTGGATGCTTCCTGAAAGTCAAGTAGCATAGTATTCTTAGCATTAAGTTGAAGAAGTGAGAATCATCTTGTAAGTTTAATAAGTTGAATTTACCTTTTTTGCAATTGTTTCCTTTTTCCATGTGTCTATACCTTTGTATGTAGCTTTTGTTGATGTAGCTAACAGCAATTATTTCCAAATTATCATTAGCAACCAAGAAAAATATAAAAAAGGCATTATGAATATCACAGTATAAATAATGTCATCTGTAGCATCAATTGATGATGAAGCCCTGATAAATACAACTATGTAATTTTATCAACTGCAAAAGATAGAGAATCTATTTAAACGTGAAGTTTTTGCCATAAGACTTTTTTTACTGCTGCCAAAAGACTTTT
Source organism: Pachyrhizus erosus (assembly GCA_026544285.1). NCBI lineage: Eukaryota > Viridiplantae > Streptophyta > Magnoliopsida > Fabales > Fabaceae > Pachyrhizus > Pachyrhizus erosus. The sequence goes on along the minus strand of JAMLFT010008662.1, from coordinate 9,948 downwards.
AAATATACTTTTAATTGCAAATTCTTAAAGTAATTAATAATACGTGCTTCAGACACAGACTACATTAAAATAAACAGACAAATGTTAATAATATAGTTATTACCTATGAATAAAATGATAAGCAAAACTGTCACCATCCAATCAGCAAACATGATATTACATATAACACCAATGCTTATTCCGAGCATTAGCATAGGCTGGAAAATCAAAGCCAGGTCATAGTCTATAAGCGGCATGTCTAGTGTTGGGTGTCTGAGCCTCAGATTGTAGTATACAGTTGATATAGATGCACCCATAATCATACCTGCGGTTATGAAATCAAAGCTATGATATGTTGCAATGAAACAAGCTAATATATCTCCTTATTTTTGAGATCAAATCAGAACAGATACTAACACTTAGAAATGGCTGTAGAAGACTTGGGGTCAAAGCCAATGATCAAAGCCAACATAGGCACAAAAATGCCTCCGCCTCCTACCCCTCCAACACTTCCCAATGCTGCTCCCAAAAATCCAATGATTGATCCTACTATAATTCTCCAACTAAATTTTATGTCCTGCTCAAGCAGCAGCACAATGCATGCACATTTCAGATTGTAACAAGACAACATTGTAAAAGAGAAAACCCAAGTGCTATGCTATAATGAGATGATAAAAAGTTACTTATAATGTATCAACGTGTTTGATGAACTCACTGGCCAAACTGGTTCATAGGAAGACTTTCCTTCCTCCCATAAGAAATTTACAATGGCTTTCAGAGCTCCTTGTCTCTCTTTCTTAACATCATTTCCGGATTCTTTTTCTTTCAAAATTCTATCTGCTAAACTGACACTGCTGATCATAGTAATGATACACAAGACCAGCCATGTTGCTGCAGCTATTGAAAAAGTCCTGCGTTTCACTTTTGTAGCCATGTATACAAGGTGAGAAGCCAGAGATGGGAATCAAGGAATTAGGATATTGAGAGCAATGCTATGTTCCTATCCTTGGTCTTTTTTCTCCCTTTGCTTCTACAAGTATGGCTCAGGAAGGAAATTGTGAAAATTGAGGAGTGCATTCTTCAGTACCACCATCCTGTTTTTATATATAAAGGCATACTTCTCTCTCACTATCTTTGGCCCCTTAAATAATGTTATTTATTTCATCAAAGAAATCTTACATGAATTTGAGGGTGCGTAATTTTGGTTTTCACATTTTAACCAATTTATTCCTTTTTCCAAAACTCCATTTGTTGTGTATAGAATCTATTGTAGATTATTCCTTTACAGTGCTTTTTAATTACTTAAAATTGTATGGTTATTGGACAGACAAAACTTAAGTGTAGTAATTAGCCGTCTTTTGGTAATATTTTTTAATCAAATTGATATTTCATCTCAATCACTCATGCATGATGCAACGAAGGTTGATGTAAAACGACAACACCAATTTAAAGGTACCGAGACGAAACTCCAAACAAAAGTAATTTCACCTAAATTTTATCCTTATCGAAAAGCATTATTAACATTTTGGGACTATACAGTCGTTTTGGCACGTACAAACCGTGCTCTTGTTTGCTGTTATGGCACGCTAATTATTTGATTACTCCAACAGATATAATATTTCGTGCATTATAGTTACAGAAATTAGTGTCATTTCCAGTACATAATTAAAGAGAACAATTAAATTGGATTATGTTTTTCATATATATTTTGACGTATTAGCAATTCTGAATAGATGAAAATTACAATTAGCTTTTATACTAAATAACCAAAATTTTAATAGTTGAGTATATAGGTCATGATTACGTTCAAATGTTTCACAAGTTGGTTATTCTATGCGCAAGTGTGAGTTGAGTTCTCTTGTTCTTCAAGTTTTTCCTTCTCATTCTATACCTTTTTCAATATTGAATATATTTTTGTATATGTTTAGAATCATAATAATATTTTTCAAACAGATACACCTGCCATTTTATAGCTCCACACACTGTTGAGTAATACATTTTGTCTATCTAAATAAATGTTGCTTGCTCGGAAAAACACTAAATAAGGAAAACCGTTATTCAAAGAGAATGGTACTCATGGAAGTTTCCCAACCCAAAATGGCTAAATAGTAAATAGACATGAAACGACAACGATGTTGTCACGTACAAGTAGTTTCATTAGTTAAAAAAACAGACCACACTTAAGAAATTAAATTAGTACCTTCAGCATATCTATCGTAAAAAACAAACCAACGGCTCCGGAGGAAGCTTCATGGAAGAAGAAGCATTAATGTTATGTTTTTGATGGTATAAATTTGGATTGCTTAGACTATTTTGGATCATTAATGCTTTGAAAGTATAGAATGGTAAGTCACCAAATGGTGATTTTAATGTTAAAAATCATTGAATGAAAATTTTTTAGATGATATAATTCAGTAATCAGGACAAGCATCCCAAACTACGGCATAATAATAAAGAGGAGAAGCATCCCAAGCTACCGTACCCCCTCCAAACCCACTCTGCTTAATGTTTAGGACAAAAAAGAAAAGTACTGTATTGGAGGATTTGAGATGGAGCGATATTAAAAAACAAGGAAAAAAACTACCTTTTTATTTCCACATTTACTTAATTGATTTTTCTAGCATAAAGATGGTTTTGGTATTTCAAAATTATTGTCACTTTTTCTCAGCACAAACCTTTAGAATATCAATTGTAAACTGAAAACTCTCTTTCATGGATCGCCCTAACAGTCCATTAAAATATTGTTTGCTTGAGTGTAATAAATAGAGAAATATAAAACAAAATAAAAGGAGAGATATAAAAGATAATAAATTAGCACTGTTGAAATAACCAAAAAAGATTTTTTAAGATCCATAAAAAAATCCATTCAAACTAAATTGAAATGAGATAGAAGAGTTCTCCCATTTTCATTTTTTTTTATTTTTTTTAAATAAATAAATTTTAAAACATAAAAATTAAAAATGATAAAAAAATAATTTTATGTTAATAAAAAATAGAATAAAAATTATTTTTTTGAGTTAATTTTAATTTTGAATTAATCTAAAAATATTTTTCAAATAATTTAATGATTTTTTTTTTAAATTTCTCTCCATTTAAAAAACATAATTTTTTTATTGTAACAAAGCACTAATTCAAAAGGGAGAAAGTATGAAAAGATTTTGACACAAAAAAAATGAAAAGATATAACATCATTGTGATTGCATTTTTTTCTTTTTCTTTTTCTTTTTCTTTCCCTTTTTATTTTTTCTATTCTATTTCACTTTTCATTTTAATAAAGCATTAATTCAAAAGAGAGAAAGAAAGGAAAAGATTTTGATAAAAAGAGAAAAAGAAAAGAAAAGATAGAAAAAATGCTCACTTATTTAGTTTAATTCAAGAAAAGTAAATAGAATAAAAAGAAAATGTCACCTTATTTAGTTTGTAAAATAGACATTTTTGGTAATTAAGTAAAGTAAAAGATAAGAATAATAAACTAGTATACCCTTGTAAAAAGTAATAGAAAAGACAAGAAAATTTAATTTGTATAGTTCAAAAATTATAAATTATTTTCTCTTCCCTTGTAATTCTTTGATATTGAAAAAAAAACATAGAAAGACAAAAATAATAGCTTCAATAGTTGCTCAATTTAGGTTTTATGAATTCTTAAAGTTCTTATGAATTAACCATTGAAACAAATAAAGCGGAGTTCTTAAACAAGAACGGATTGCTTGGGTAAGCAGCTGTATTTTAACAATAAAAGTTTTCTATCTCAGAAATTCAACCAAAATTAAGTTAAGAACACTGTTAATAACTTGTTTTCCAGTAAAATTTTGTTAGGAGTTTTAATATATGGTAAAATTGAAGATGATGCACTAAGATAAGAAATTTAACACCCCGCTTCCCTTTCTCTCCATGCTAAATTTCTGAACCAAACACAAACTTTCCTACATTTCCCTTCAATCAACACTCTGTAATTGGCTCTTCCATAAACCACTCCTCCAGAACACAAAGCAACGTAGCGCCCCTATTAATTCGTTTCCCTTATTCCCTACCGATACTATGCGAGAGCTATAAAGCTTCATGGTAGTTTCTTACTTTGTTTCCCATTAAAAAAGAATTGCAGTAAGCAGTTAAATCGCAAAACATCTTTATAAATTGCAATTGCAACATACAAGATCTACTAATTTCCGTGGCATATTTGTTTTAAAAACCCAATTGAAATCAAAGTAGCTAATTTTATTAGTGCTGTCAACTCCAATAACCGTTAGGTTCCAACCTCGTTAGGATTTAAGGAAAGTATTGTGATGCTTTTGCATCCTAATTTATATAGGAAAAAAATTCGCTTTTCATTGGGTTTTAAGCATGAAAACCAAATCAAATGATCAAACCACAAATAACCTGGAAGTTCTGTCACACAATTAATTGGTGCAATAAAATAAACTAATTAATTGGTGTCCAATGTAAGAAAAATCTATAAGAAAACGGTCAAATAATGCAGGAAGCTCTGTATTGTAAACACAAGCTCCAAGCATAGATCAACAGCCCAAAGAAAACTTGGAATCCGCACAAAATTGTTTCCCATAAAAAACGAACCAGAAAAACTATTATGTTTCATTTCATAAAATGTCAAACGAAAACAACACAAATGCCAAAATAAATACCAATACTAGATCTCCAAGTCCACGTTGACAAAAGCAGCAAACATCTCGAAAGATGCAGTATTCAAGCTTTCAAATATGGACCATATGGATAGCAGCAGCTACAGTGTTCTTTTTATTGTGCAATGATCACAACGTGCCTTACTCCATTCAACAACTACCAATACCGGGGGAGCAAGATTCAAAAGTAAATGTACCAAATAATGAAATCTTACCAATAAAGTTGAAAAATACCATGCCGAAGTCCTAGTAATCATACTCTCGGGAATGTGATCTCTCAGAGCGTCGATATTCATGGTCCATATCATGGCTTCTCTCCTTTTCATGTGATTCAGATGTTGCACGTCCTGCATGGTAGTCATCTTCCATCCTATCATGGTCAGGATACTGATTGTAATGGTCACCACGATCATCTCCATGATTGTAGTGGTCATACTGCTCAGGGTCATGGTCAGGGTCTGCATGCCTACGTCCATGCTCATACTGGTTATGCCTACCACGATCATCCTCAATGTCATAGTCACGATTCCTTTCCCCATGTTGGTCCCTCTCATGCTTAGATTCAACACGATCAAAATCAGACTCCTTATCACGTGAGCGTCCTCGATCAGTGTCGCCAACTTCATAATCTCTATCCCTCTCACGATGTCGATCATATTCTCGATCCCGATCACGGTCCCTCCCTCGCTCACGATCCCGTGCTCTATCTCGATCACGTCCACGATCTCTATCCCTATCTCTTTCCCTGTCTCTGTCCCTGTCCCTGTCCCTGTCCCTGGTCCTATCTCGGTCTCTGTGGTGCCTATCCTCTCTATGATCACGATCCCTGACCCTTTCATGAGAATGTTCACGTGATCGCTCCAGTTCTCTGTCTCTGTCCCTACCTCTTTCACGTGATATTTCCCTGTCTCTAAATGATCTCAGTCCAACAGTAATCAAAGTCAATGACTTGCAAATTATATTATGAAAGAACATTACTTCAAAGTCCTCAATTATATGACCAGAAGTCAATGCAGGTAAACAACATTCCCAAGTATGAAAGAATCGGCAAACAGAGAAAATTGAAGTAGAAACTCATCTTATTTCTTACCTATCACCATGTCGGTCCTCCCGCACTCTTGGTTCTTCAGAACGAGACTGTTGCTCCCTGAAAATTGGAATCAAGTCAATTTCCCTTAAACGATATAACGGACAAGGTATACCACAAGTTATCTACAGTGCAGATGACGTTCAACAAGAGCGACTAAGAGGGTCAACCTGCAACCTAGGGTGATGAGTTGTGTATTGATTAAGCCAAATAAACCGTGAATGAAAGTTCAATTTCTACTAGTTATCCCAGGGCAGTTTTATTTGAAAAATCACATGATCAACAATGAATGAAAATCATAAAAACTATTGCAATTAGACCAATCACCTCCCAGAATGTCGCTGATTAACTTCTTCACCCCCGACTCTAGTAGTACCAAGCCCACCACCTAGGCGGCGAGGTCTCCAATTTGGAACAGTCCTCCCACGCTCAACATCCACAAGCACCCTTCTACCATCAATTTTCCTACCATCAGCTTGTTTATAAGCAGCTGCAAAATGAACCAAAGATGTGAATTAAAAGCCAGAGTGATAATAAACAAATTAAGTAATCACTGTCAACCTTTCATGTCTCTTGTATGCAGATACTCAATGAAAGCATAACCCTTGGGCTTATTTGTCTCTTTGTCAGCAACTAATCGAACCTAAATCATAGAAAAATTGAAAAAAGAAAGACTAGTCAGAATAGAAAATTCTGGTATTCAGCTGCAAGGAAAATATAATAAACAACGCTTCCTCACTTCACTATTAACAATACTACCAAAAAAAAAGGACTAATGGTATATTCTTAAATGGCACGGCAGACAGGCACTATGCCTAATTAGCCGTGCTCACCTTTAAACCACACAGCTCCCATCGAGAGATGCATCACCACGAGCAATAGTTGCAGAAAAACTGATGTATTTGGAGCCAATTAACCAGATGTTGACTAGTTCCCCTTACCAGGGATATTTTTTTTAAAAAAAAAAATATATAGGCAACATAGAAAATACCATGACATCTTCTCAATGGCTGATTGTTTTTTGATAGATACAGATACTCTAGCCTTAGCCAAGAATAAAATTTAACATCAAAAACATACTAGCTAAGAAATTAAACAGAAGAGGAAGAGAATGCAATACTCCCAATGTATTTTACCCAGTGCAGAAAAGAACACAAGAGGTCAGTCTCCTTTTCTTGCTTGAAAATAAAGGCCAAAAGGCACAATGTTCATCACTGCTCTGCTCAACTACATATTCAACTAACAGCTGATGGAGGCACTTGAACTTGAGTCCAGATTGGTTGAAATTTTAGAATAATTTACCATTTGCAGAATAAGAAGACCGCAACCTTACCATGGATGTATTTTTAGATACTATACCTACAGCTAACATAATTCCTAGAGAAACCCAAGCCCTCAAAGATCTCTTAATCCACATAAATTAACAGAGGAACTAAATGGAAACTAATAAAAAAAACCAATACATAAAAACCCATTCTAAGGAAACTGGTAGCACCACTAAATGCAGTTGTTACCATTGTAAAATCACTCCCCATCACGGATGATAAATTTAATCACAAAGATGCAGAATTTGTATTCCAAAATCTTTGGACAGAAAATGATAAAAACTATGCATGATTGATTAACTTCATGACAAGCTATACAGTCCAACAATCAAGTTAGTCATGATAACCAATTGATTTACCAAAGTACATTGTACAAAATAACATTCTCCATATAATAATAGTATGAAATACAATTAGCTAGCTAATGACAAAGACTGATATATGAATATTCACTTAAAAATATATTATGAAAAATAGCTTGCATTTTTGTTGTTCATGGTATATAAATATATATGCATAAGTATGTATCTAAGAAAGACATTTTGAAGGTCAATAAATCACAACTTGTGAAAAGGTTGAACAGAGATACAAGAAACTAAGAACCTAATACGAATGAAACTCTTACCGAATCACCTTGGGGATATTCAAAAATACCTACCCGTTTGATTGGACCGTATGACTCAAACTCCCTTTTGATTCTGCTCTCAGTGGTCTCATAACTCTGTTAGAAGATAGCAACAATAAGATATAACTAACTATATGTTACTAAAGTATCACACTAATACTACAATGGAAAATACAACTTACGAGTTTAGCTACAAACAATGTCTTGTATGGATCTCCAGATACATCAGGGTCATTATGTGGATCATCTGCACAGAAGCCATTATAAGAATGCCATCCAGAGAACATAAATCATGAAATATTAGCAAATTCCCAATATAGGACTCATCACATTTCTCAAGCTCCTCAGCAGCCTTTGCAGCTCCCTTTTCTAGTCTTAGCTTGTGTATTCTGGCTCTTTTTTGTGCCTACATTCATAGAAAATGGATCAAAACTATAATAACCATTGTTATATCATTTTTCACTTTTACGGGCTAGGGAGAAGGAAACCAACTTTTAAGCCATGTATCATTGTAACAACTAATCTAAAATGATATTTCAGAGGATGGTCACAGAAGACAGGAATTTACCCCACACAAAAAAGATAATGAAGGCAGGCAATATAAAATGTTTTGTCCACAAAGTCATTATGCATGTAAACCTAAACCATGGTTCTAAATTGTGGTCTGCAACCGCAATTGTAGCCACAATAATGCTGTAGCGGAACTGCCTGCAATTGTGGTGTGAATTTAATCACACAAAATGCCGCAACACATCCACAATGCAGCTGCAATAGAACCATAACGGAGCCGCAAAGGAACCTCTGCACTGTTCTATTCCACTTTTTTGCCCAAAAAAGACAAAGATTCAAATTTCAGTCTTCTATTGTAACTTGTAAGTGTGATTGAATGGGTGTAGCCATATGGGATGTTAGGAGAGACCAAATCTTGAAATAAATGAGAATTTACACCATCTTATAAATAAAAAATATATCAACAATTGAAATAATCGTAAAATTCCTTTTTACAATCGATACAAACATATAACAATTTCATAGTACAACAGCCGCAAATCAGCATTACAGAAGTTGCAATGGCCGCAACAGCAACCACAATTGGAAATTAAAACCATGACCCGAACTATATACATCATAAACAACAAATCGATCAAATTTACTCACACCATGGACTCTAACACATGATTATATCAGTTCCACTTTAATATTTGTTACAAACTAATCGCAGTAAGATTTTGTCTCAACAGACTCTTGGTGAAGCAAATAGACAAAACACGGACTTGATTCAGAAAAACGGCACAACCTTCAAACTCCCTCACTCACTCAGTCTCAGAGTAATAAGTAGTTGCAACAATAATCAACAGAATCAGAAAACGCTCGCATTAAGTAAATAAAACATGTACACAAAAACACAGTCAGCTATTAGTGACAAAAACGAACTGAATATTACAGGAGTTTCGGTTTCGGGGACAGGCGGAGCATATTCTGGATCGCCAGGCTCGGCAAAATTGCTCACAAATTGTGCCATCCCTTGAAAAGAGAAAGAAAAACACATCAATTAATTAAAACACAACATAGAAGCAACAAAAATTGCGAAAACCTAACGGAAGCATTTACAACACCTGTTAACGGTGGACATTTCCGTTTCTCCGGAGGCGGTTTGTACTCTAATGGAGGCCTAGGCTCGAAGAGCTTCAACAGGTTCGCTGTGAGACCGGTTGGGTGACTCTGTCCAATCTGCATCGCGGATGCATAAAAAAATACGAATTAGTGTTACAATCACAATTCTCAATAGACGCTGCGATAAACCCTAGCTACAGTCGAGAATCCAAAATTACAATCCAGAAAAGAAAAGAAAAGAAAAATTGTAAGTGAAGGGATGAGAGAAGATTGGAGAAGGACCAGTTTGAGCTGAAGAACGTTGGAACGGTTCTGCGCTTTGGTGCGGGCCTGAACGGCGGCGTTTTGGTTGCGCATGAAAGCATCGTTGTTGTTGTTGAAGTCCCCCATAGGATGGCGAAGCGGAGTGAGGGTATAACGAAATCACAGTGCATATAATATAAGAAGAAGAATAAGTTGAGCAGATCCAAGTTGTGACGCGTTAGGTGACGATGGAAGGTTGCCTCAACCGTTAGCGGGATCTTAGTTCTTAGGTTCTCACTGTACCTAGGTTATTTGCTTATTTACATTAATCCTTTAATTTTAGATAGTGATTTTTTTTTTTTAAAAAAAAAAAAATATATATATATATATATATATATACATGCGCATATAATAAAGTTAAAATCACTTTTTTTTCAT
>JAMLFT010008661.1:0-13478 GCA_026544285.1 Pachyrhizus erosus | reverse complement strand
TTTAAATTTATATAATTAAATGGTTTTATGTAATATATATATATATATATATTTATTTATTTATTTATCTCATGCATACGAAGGAGTTAATATGTTAGTAAATATTAATTATAAGTTAGTTAATGGGTTTGGATAAAAACATACTAGGTTAAGTCTTGTGTGAGTCTAATCTAACATGCTTTATTAATTAAGGGCTCATGTTACAAATTTTTTTAAATTTGACCTAACTTTTAAATAATTTTTTGCTATTAGCCTGTTTATGTTATATTTTATATTAAGTTTATAATTAAGTTAATGATTCTATATGTAAACATAACAATAAGTCTATATACTAATAAGTCTATCACTAAAATGATTATTAAGCTTACAAGTTTAAAAGACCTAAAATCAGTATTATTAAAATTAGATTGGTTTAACCTGATTAAGATGTCGGATCATTAGTGAGTCATTTGAATAAACTGCACAAATCAATATATATTAAATACATAAACTTTTTACTAAAGACATAATAAGTTAAATTATTCATCAAATACAACAAATGTAGCTTTATTATAGTGGTTATGATTAATTTAATTTTTTAAAAGAAATAAGTGATACACACATAATAGTTTATTTGTCATTGTAGCATATTTAGCACAACCTGTGTATCAATATGTAGACACCAAGTGCTGGAGAATACAAAAAATATTTAGTTAGTCTAATCCAACAACAGTCTAAGTCATCAATTTAAAGTTAGTTTGTGTTAAAATAAAAAACGTGGATGAACGTTAGGTTCATGAAATTTTTATGATTTTTATGATCACAAAAATATTATAATTTGAGATAACTAACAATTTGTTAAGTTTTAATGATAAAAATACATCCAAAAGAAATTATAGAAGTGGTATCTCTAAACATAGACGCACATAAATGAGACAAATATGATAAGCATCAAATGCATCAAAATACTATTTACGTCCAATAGCTTTTATAAAATTTGTGTCCAAAAGATTTTTAAAAAGTAATATGTCCAAAGACATATGTTTTCACGTATATGTCTAACAAACCTTATATGTCTAATATTTTTTCTTTCTCTTAAAGAATAAATAACATCAAACTATTTTTATATTTACATGTTTATCTATGTCTAATCCTTTGTAGTTTTTTTCTTACACATTTTTGTATGTTTAGGATATTTGCTATTACAATTCACATAAAAAATATTCTTTTTATTGTTTTAATGTTTGAATTTTGAATAAATATTTAATGAAAAACAAAAGGTATAAGAAGTTAAGTGGACTTCCATATTAACAATATCCTTAATCCTTGAAGTATGTTAAGAGACAAAAAATGGGATTATGAATGTTTTAAAAAAGTAGTTGTATTACTACAATTTAGAAAGCAAAAAAGATAAAAGGCAAGGACAAATATGTTATCTTTCTTCTAACATAAGCTAAACAACTATAGTAACAAAGACACAAACGAGAGCTCGTGCATTTAATGTTCAATCGAGAAGAAGAAGAAACGTTGTTTCACAAAAACATTTTATTTTTGAGTCTATATATACTATAATATATGAAGATTGAAGAAACTTTTTGAACAATTAGCATTCTTTTATTCAACTCTCTATATGTCTAATTTATTGTAATATCTTTTCTTGAAATTAAAGTGCTCCAAATTTGCTCATATTCTTACTGTAGCCAAGTCATATGTATTTTGTGTTTAAAATCGTATATATTTACTGTTTGAGTTGAATCTTTGCTTATAAAGATCTTAAGAAAGCCATAAATGACTTAGTAATTAAATAATACTTTGATACTTAATCAAGTGATTAAGTTTGTAATTAGAATTTTTGGGTTAGATGAGACAAAGATAACTTACAAAATACTATTTTTTAAGCCAAGAGTAACATATTCAATATTTATTGCAACTAGCAATTTGGTTAATGGAATTTTTTTAAGATTAAAGGAGAATTGGATGCAGTTTAAAAATTAACTAAATACATTTATTTAAATTATCATAAATATCACTCCATTATTAATGTTATTTTTATGAGTAAAAGTAGATAACTTAACACGTGCATCTTTGCATGTAAATTTTTTTATTTTTTGGTTGAATATTATTTTATTTTTATAATTATTTTGCTTAAAAATAAATTTATTTATATATTTATAGAGTTTAATAATAATGTAGTGATAGTGTAAAATAATTTTACAGTATTATTTAATAACAAATCATCTTTAATATAATTTTTATAATAATTTTATAAAATTTACAAATTTAACATATATCATGGTATGTAATTGAATGATAATATAAAATTATTTTATAATATTAATACATAGTTTTTCTTTCTCATATTTTGATTAAATATTTTGATTCCATTCAATTTAAGTTTGATTGGATAAAAAAAATCTTAACAAATTTAACCTAATTCAATTTTATTAAATTTTATTTTTAATCAAATCTCACCCATATCTACTTATAATCATCCTTGGAGTTTTCTCTTTACTTTAGTCACATATAGTTGGGATTTCATTTTCTTATAGCTTTTGTTTGGAGAAAAATAAAAAATACATCTCTATAATTACATATTAAACCTACTTTAAAAATTCACATGTTTGAGAAAAAAAAAATTGTTAAGATACACGTTGATTAAAATTAATTTCTAAATATGACTATGACTTATTAATCTATTAAAACTAAAATAAACTAATATGGCGCTATTAAGAAAGAAGTTTTAGACGTCCAAAAATATTAAGAATATTTAAATAATAAATCTCATACATAATGCCTGACTAATTTATATGATGTTCACCAATTCTTTATGTTTGCATATGAGAAATCTTAGAAACAGTAGATAATCTAGTTCAAAAATAAAGAAAGCTTCAAAATGTAAAGACAAAATTACATTTATCTTATCTTTAAAAGATAAGTGAATATTCAAATCTGCATTCTATTAATTGTGAGCTTATAGTGTGTTTGGAATTACGCTTTTACGCCATATTAATACAGAAGGTAGATTTTTTTTAGGTTATTATATTATTGTGTAAAATATTTATTAATTTTGTTTATCAATAATATTTGTCAAAAAAACCTTACTTATTTTTTAATGCCTAAATGTGACTTCAAATCTTGAAACATTTATATCATACTCCACTAAATCAATGGTATAGTTACAACCTTAAAAATGCTAATTAGTTCACAAACCTTAAATAAATAGATAAACTAATGAAAACCACTTAATCAAAAGTTGAGTGGTGTTAGTGACTAAACTGAATTCTTGACTAATGTCTAATGATACTTCACCTGATTATAAAAGGAAAATAATATGTCTCAAAATTTACAAGTAAATAAACCAACCAATTTATTTTGTTTTTTGTTTTTTCCTTATGTCAAGGAAGGGTACTGAAACCCTTTAACAGAACGGAACAGAATCAGGACATGAAAATTATATGGGCAATCATGTGAGCCTTTAGAAAAGATAGCATTGAAGAAAAATTATTTATCTTCAGTCATCACCCCAATAATCGTTGAAAGTGGGAGCGGGATATTGCAATTTGAGTCCCCAACCACACAAACGGGGTAAGAGAAATTTCGAATTAAAGCATTCTTTGAATTGCTTGTTGAAACAAATAAACAGGAATGGCAAAAACAAAGGTTTTTTTTTTTTTTTTACTGATTAAAAGCTAATTTTAATTTCCTCATAGTAATTGGTTGTAAATAAATTTTTTCGTATTCAAGTTTAACTTTTGGACTTCAAGCATTAAAGTTAGACGTTTTTAAAAAATAATATTTTAGCTTGTACAATAATAAGTATTTTTTTATATATAAATTATATTTTAAATTTATAATAAAAAAATTATACCATGATATAAAGTTATTTTTAACTACAGGTAACTTAAAAAATATTAAAATTTAACTTAAAAATAAATATCGAAATTATAGATTGAAAATATAAATGATTAAGAAAATTTTTAAAAAAGTCATTAAAAAGAATCTCATACAAACACTATTATTAAAAAATAATTCCTAAAAATATTTTTATTTAAGATAATTATTTTTATTTATATAAAGATTATATAAAAAAATTCATTTTATTATTATTTTTCCTATTTATTAATTATATCATTTGCTTTATGTTTAAACTTCACCATTATGATTTTCTATTTTTATTTTTTTAACTTTATTATTAAATTACTTTTTTCACCCTTTTATTTTTTTAAAAAGTATTTGTTTAATTTAATTCTTTTATTATTAAAATATTCAATATAGTCCTTAATTACCAAAAATATATACAATGTAACCTTTTCTTCATCTATTTTTTTATTAACAACGTTGGCCTGGTCATTTAAGATAGTGACCTGTCCATTTTTCGTTGGATTGGGCTACAATCATTTGTGAAAAAAATAAAGAAAGTGTCACATTGCATATACTTTAGTAATAAAGAATCGTATTGAATATTTTAAGAATAAAATAATTAAATTGAATAAATTATATATATATATATATATAAATGAAAAGAGTAATTTAATCTTAAATATGAAATGCATGTTTGTGTCTATTTTTATTTAGTTAAGGGTATTTAATTGAATTTTATGTTGATGGATATATTTTAGTACCTAATTATTATTTTTATTAATTTTTTTAATGTTTCATTTAATACATAAAATATGGCACTATAGCTTTAAAGTTATAAAATTTCATAATTATTAAAAATAATGTTATCATGCATATTTAATATTTTACATTTATTATAAAAGTAATAATAAAAAATCTATTAAAAATCACTTAACATCGTATTATGTAACTTATCTTCTTTTTGGTAATCGCATGTACAAAGTGATTTTTTTATTAATATCATGCAAACAATTAATGTTTTTTATTTATTAAAAATCACTTTTAAAATAAAAGTGTCCAACCATGGATTATGTTCTTACAAAATCATTTTTATTAAAATAAATTTAATTTAAAATCGAAGTTACAAAATTTATTTTTTATATTAAAAAACTCTAATCCAAATTTTCACTTAGTGATGGGCAATGGGCCAAGGCTAACAAAGTAATAGCACCGTTAAGCAATGCATATGGAGTAATGGAGGTGGGCCATTGAGCTTAGCACAATAATAGAGCAACCGGGCACGTAGGATACCTTGTAAGGTTTTTATAGTTTGAATTTAGATGCAGTACAATGAACTTATGTTAATGATTAATATTAAAAAAATGTCACTTATATGCTTTTTAAGAAATCAAGAAGAATAGTTATTTTATTGAAATAAATTAACATAAAAACACAAACATCTTATGTTTTCACAAACAATAATATTCATATATATATAATATACTTTTGATCTTCTTATATCTTATTTATTTATACATGTATTATTTATTACATTTTATTTTGTCTTTATTCCATTTATTTTTATTTTGTATATCTATCTTTTTTCTTCCACCTCTTATTTTTCAAAATTAAAGTGTATATCAGCTTCGTCTATTATCATTTCATAATTAGTCTCAAACTTAAATAAAATAATAGTTGTTTTGATCATTAATAACTTATGTAAAATTTATTAGTATATTAAATATGAATAACTTGTGACATATTTTAACTATTGTTAAGTTGTTACTTAAAAGTAACACGTTATATGGCTAGAGTATAATGATAAATATGTTAAAAACGTTTAATCAAAACTTAATGTATTGTTAAATGGACATTGATCTTGACATTTTTTTGGACAAATAAGACTAAAGAAACTAGTTCATAAGTTCTTGATTAGATTTGCTACTTGAAATATTAGTACTTTAGCAAGTGAGTTTATGCGGATGGTAAACATTATAATAAGGATTAACATTAAGTGTCATAAGACATCAAATAAGTTGGAGAAAAGGAGTTAGACACTAAAGGATTTAAACTTTGTTACATAGAAAAAGATAAAGGAAAGAATTGTGTGAGTATTTATTGTGGAAAATGAGGGAAAATATGGTGTGATGGTTGTACAAAAATTAGGAACATAATTTTAGTCTTAAAATTAATGGTTGCATAAGAGACCATCAATGTAATTAATGCTTGTGAAAAAAAAATTTGGAAAGATTTAGAAGGGTTGATATAAGGCATTCCATAAGACAAAAATTTTCTTATGCAAGGATCTAAATAAACATTTATTAACTTATAAGTGAAAGTTTAAGGCCACAAAATTGATTTCATTTTGATAAGTGTTGATAAAAGAATTGTAAAGACGTAAGATGAGTCTAGGAGAGAGATTTATTGTGTAACATAAGATTTTGATTTTTTATGTTTATTTCAAAAGCTATATACATATACGCATAAACTTAAAAAGTTACAAAAGTAGTGACAACTTAAAGAAGATACATATTTAACTTTTAAGAAGAATGATTAGAGAAAAATAATTTAGAATTACAAAACAATGTTAATTTTATTTGGGATGAGATATGTAAGGAGATTGAGAAGATTGCTATAATAGTCTTAGATGAATCAACATGAAGATAACTATTATTTAAGAAAGTTACTATAATATTTTTTTCTTTATATGTAGGATAACTACTAGTACAAGAATTTTAAAAGAAAAGACAAATATTTTCTATAAGGAAAGAATTACATGAAGATTCAACATTAGCTCCTTATTTGTTTGATATAGTCTTAGGTGTTCTTACAAAGGATATACAAGATTATCCCTAATTAATTACATTCTTTATGTAAATAATATAATTTTAATTGAAAAATAAAAATAATAATTAAATTTAAATTTGAGCTTTGAAAATAGACTATAAAATAAAAAAATTTCACTAAATTAAAAGTAAGACAAAATACATACATTATATATTTAACAAAATGTAAAAATATGACATAAAAATAAAAGAAAAAAGATTTGTTATCATGAGTTTCTAAGTTCAAATATTTAAGTTAAATATATTATATTATTTATAACATTATATAATGACAACATTCTCTTTAAATTTCCAGAGTTTTTCAGACATCTTTATCTGAATGCATATGACAATTAATCTCATTCTTCCCGTATCGTAATTAAAATTCTGCTCTTCAATTGCAATTCCCAGATTTTATTTAACTTCATTCATTTCTTTCTTTTATTTTATATTTTATGTTAGAAAAAATGTAAATTTCTCTTCCCCCTAATCACATATAAACTCTTTTATCAGTTAGATCTGATTTATTTTTAAAACACCTAACAAATTGATGAAACACATGCATGGGACAACTAAGATTTATATATAGATTTCGAATAAGAACAAATGTAGTATGATATCACATGGGTGTGCTGGGCAACATTTACTAACGTGAAAGGGATGGTTTTAGGCTTTGTCTTTAAAGCCAAGGTACACACTACTTGAGAGTTGGAAAGGAACCCAACTTTCCCTCTCCAGAAGAAACAAGAACCAGAACTCCAATGGCCTTTTACTCGTCTCAAGTGGTTGGAGCTTTTGAATTTTCTGGTTAGTATGTTGTGCACGCCCATCAAAATCCAAATAATGGATATATATGTATCAGCATCAGCAAGCAAATATATCAAATACCGACTTTATAGTGTAAGTTACTGGAAAATAATTTAAGGATGGTCCTTTAGAGTCCCCCTCCTCACCTACAAAGTTGGTTACTTCTTCTTAGTCATAGTCACAATCATACTACATAAATGAAATAGCACTAAAGCAATTATGAAATAGACACTCGTCTTGTCTAGGATTCTTTGCCCCTTGAAATCATCTCACTTCCATGAAAAATGTCGAGAAAAAAAAAAGGGACATATGATGTAATATTTTGGACTATTACTCGCTTTAAAATATGTTTTTTCAGTATTTAACTTGAGGGTTTTTTTTATAGAAAATAACATATATCTTTTATAAGAAACAATCTTACCGAGTCGAATAAGACTAAAGGAATTTTTCCTCCGATGAAAAATTGGACTAGTTTCTAGTTGGTCAATTTAAAACTGGAAGTCTTAAATTTATATTAGATGAATAATTATTCTTACTGTGACCAATCAATATTATATTTTGGAATTTGATTTTATTCAATTTCTGAATAAATAATTCAGTGCAATTTACATGCTGTGCCTGTGAACTGTGAAGTATGAAGGCGCCATGCTGTCCTGAGACACGTATCAGAAAGCTTCTCGTTTCAATTTTGCAGTGACGTTTTGCAATTTGCAAGGTCCCATCCAACTTCTATTTTGTATGAATTGTACTTTTAAGGTTTAAAACATTTTATAAAAATTTTAAAAATTAATTTTTAGAAAGTACGAGTAAGAAAAAATGTGTGAAAGTAGAAAAAAAAATGCATAACAGAAAACTAAAACTAAAAATTAAAACTCGAAAATGTTTTAATTTTTTTACTTCTAAAATATTTTATTCACAAAAAGCACTCTTATTAAATAATTTTTTCAAAATAAATAAATCGAGGACGGAAAAGTCGACTTTGCTAGGTTTTTAAAAAAAATACCCCTTTTAATAATAAGTCAATTCTCGGAATGTTAATTCTCACTTGTATCGACACACTCCTTTTGTCGATTTACCCTGTACAGAAAATTTCTTTTCAACTTGCAAGTAATTACTATTCTATTATGCACCCTACCCTGAAATCTGCCTTTCTTTTCTTTCCCTTCCTTTGAAATAGACCCCGTTCTGCTTCTTCATTGTCTCTGACCTGACCATTTGACCCCTGTATCTAAATTGATGCAGGGGCCCAACATCAATTATGGGCCATCTTCTAGTGGGAAACGAACGAATGACCCAAAAGACAAAAAATGATTGAAAGGGGATGGCTATTTCCAGGGTACAAGACTCAATCCTTGAAATGACGGGTTAGATAGACTAAACACGTCAACTAACACTTTTGAATTATTTAAAACTTTTAACTACTTATATTTTATGAAATGCATTTAACTATTTTAAATAAATTTAATGCTTTAGATATAATATTTTTTTTCTGTATGAATTTACTAGTACTTATTTGTTAGCGTTAAATTGAACATTTTCTCCGCGACCTTGTATTGCTGGGGTGTAGTTAATTCTTTGGTACAGAAACATAAAAGAAACCTGCAAATTCAATTGATGGTTGCAGAGATAGAGTTAATTCATAGGACAGAAATACATTAGTAAAAGCAACCTGGAGGCAAAATCTCTGACCACCGCTGGAGTAGAAATAATCAAATATTCAATTAACAAACTTTGATTATTGCTACTGGCTCAAAAGTAAGGATCCTTACGGATTTCCGAAGATGGCATTTCAGTGTCCACATTTCCTATCCTTCTCATACTAATACTTCTTAATCTAGTTTGCAGATGCTGATGCTAAAAAATTTTGGCGTACAAGGAGCTAATGCTAAAAACCTTTTACTTGAGAAGCTGAAGATGCTGATACATTGTATGAGGCATGCAAAGCAGAGAATGGGAGAGCTGTGATTGTTAGGGGAAGGATACATTGATTGGCCTAGAGACTCTAATACTGACGTTAGCGTGGACTACCCAGAGCCTTGGTGTAGTATGGTGATATTTTTACTGTAATTTTAAATTTCAACAACATAATTGGTGTAGTGCCCGACATCTTACATTTGACATATAGCTGCCTGTTATGAGGGAGCAATAACATTCAAACAAGGAGTTTAAATCATTAATGGAACCCGTCGCTGTTGGATGCGCTGCTAATTCAGACGCAGAGGTATGGTTGCCTCTAAAGTCTTAATAAAACATCAATGCTATTATTAGACGAGATGGCATTTAAAGTTTCCTAATAAAACATAGCATGTTTTCCATCTCTCATTCAGGTAAATGAAATTAAATTGATGAATGCACGAGTCTTGGAAACTGATATCGTTGTTGGCAGCTAAAGGAAGGCCTCTCACATCCTTGTTCAAAGGTTTTGATTGAGGAAGATTTAAGAGGACGGTCAGGGTTAATGAGACTTTATCCTGAGGTTTGGTAGTCTATAAATATTATCCTAAATAATTATTGCTGAATCTTATCGATGATAATTATCATGCCATTTGTAATTGAACAAGACTGATTGCTTCAAATGTTTACTAATTTCCTTCGAAATTATATGGTGAGCTGAGAATTGTTGAACACGATGATCATGCTCATAAATCGGCATATTTCTTAAAAATTTTAGATTCTCCAGATTTCTCAAGCTACTTAACAGTGTTTAGAACACGTCTTCATAAAACATGCAACACCGAATCATTTCAAACAACCCAAATGACACAAAAACTAAACTAGCACGTTTCTGAAGGCTACAATAGCATGCTTCTATAAGCAGTGGATTGGCATCGCCAGATCACACATGTAGCCATCAAGGGAACTGAGGGTAGACAACAGGCAGTTGAGGAGCATGATTATCTACCATAGATCAATTCTCACGCATCTTTGTTTTTGGTACAGTAACTTTTTTCTAGTACAACAATTCTCACGCATCTTGAACTGTCCTCGAGATTCTATGGCGACAATGTTGATGAGACAGTGGTATTTGGAGACAATAATCCAGAATCACCTAAGAGTAAGTTTGGTACGGACTGGATTAAAGACAGAAAAACTGTTGGGGCACTTTTGGAGAACAAGGCTATTGGCAAATTGGCAAATTGGCCAGGGTCCAGCCTCTCATAGAGAATACAACTAACACTAACAGAACGGAAGAAAACAAAAATATTATCAAATATCTAAACAATTCCTACAAAGGCCGTAAGATCTCCCAGTCAAATCCTTTTTTTCTAACACAAGATTTGTTTCTACTGACAGCACACAAAACTATTGCAATTCTCAAGTACTTTTCAATATCATTATCCACAACGATGGTTTTATATTGAAGTCAGAAATGTAAAAGTTTTTCGACCAATGGTGCAATTTTTCAGCCACATCAGCCACAATTTCCAGCAAACTGCAACTGTGACCGCACCCACAGTCTAATTTTAAAAGTAAACTTTTAATAATTCCAGCGATTAAACACATACAGAATTCCAATTCCACCGGCGAAATACTAAATGAAGGATAATATATAGTAAATCATGGAAGAAAGTTCAACATCACAAAAGTAATTAATATTAAACCGAAATCTTTCAACCACACAATTCATTGGCTCGAATTCTACTTTAACCCAAAAAAATGACATAACTAAGGAACTCTAAGTCGATAATATGTTCCGAACAAAGGTTGAAAACCCTACCAATTAATCAAAAAGACTGAAGCCCATATCCTGCATCACAAAACAAACAGAAAACCAAACAAATCAGACACTTCACAAAATAAAATACTTGAAAAATAAGGAAAGCGGCATTGAAGTAGTTTGTATTAAATCTAGATCCAACACAACTAATAAAATAGGTTTAAAAAACATGAGTGAAAATAAAAAAAATAGCTTACGTCATCCGATTCTTCCTTCTCTTCCACCTTTTCCTCCTTCTTCGATTCAGCGGCTGCCGGAGCAGCAGCCCCACCGCCAGGAGCGGCAGCGACGGCGACGGCGGCGCCACCGCCAGAAGGCACGGAAGCCAACTTTTCCCTACCGGCGGCAATAAGCTCTACAATGTCTTTGCCCTTAACTTCGGACAAGAAGTTGCTGATGTTGTCATCATTCGCGTCTGCTCCAACTGAACACCGAAAATTCAAATCCAAATAAAATCAAATAATGTAAAATTTAAATTCGCTAGGTGAAAAAATAAACTGACTAAAATAAATCTTATGAAAATGATGAAAAAAAAAAGTGTACCGGAGCCAAGGATGTCCCTTAAGTCATCGGCGGAAGGGGCTGCGTTGCCTCCCAAGACGGCGAGCAAATAGGCGGCGATAACCTTCATTTTGCACCGTAATGAGGGTATGTAGTAGAATGCGCGATCTGGAAGTGAAGTGCAGGTGATGGAAGAAAGGTTATGTATTCTGTGATTTCATAAATAGGGTTTAGAGTTCGCTTCGACTCCATAATCGGGTTCTAGGGTTTTGATTTCTAACCCATAATTGTATCATGGGCCTGTATTGAATTGGATCCAACACATGTTTTGGGTGACAAACACGCTGGCACTGCTAAGCCTATTACGGGCCTAGCCTTCTTCACTAAACGAAGGCTAAGCCTATTAAGGTCCATATATTATTTTCTTTTTACAATTGTTAAATATACTTTACTCAATTAATAAACATACCTCCTTCTATATTTTCTTTCCAAATCTATGCTTTCTGAAAATCAATGTTGGCAACATAAGTTAACACATTTGTAATTTACTTTACGGAAGAAAAAAATGGAGTAACTAGGATAAAGCAAAATCCAGCTGTCACTCAAATCACCCACAATTCTCTGTAACACTTGTGATAAACTATTTCCAAATCACTTACCATTCTTTATAGCTCTTGCATTTTAAAATAGCCAAAATCTTACGAAGAAACAATAATGTAAAATTGTTAAATGAGACATATATAATGATATCAGTGGAACAAATAAAATAAAATCCACAAACACACACGTATACCTAGCAGAATCGAGACAGAAGAAGAAAAATGTTTTACACTACACAACTTGAAGAAGATAAACTTTCTCTCAAATTTTGATTTACTGGTTCATTCACGAAATTGATGATTCATGCAGTACACCCATTGTCCATTTATAGGCAAGTTACATACAATATAATAATATTAAAACTATGCTTAATGACCACCTAAAAACAGTGGTTGATCTAGATTGTAGCTATGCAACAGCTAAGCAAAAACCTAATGCTTAAGAAGAAACAAAACAGTGGTGCAACTCAAATAGTACAAATGGTAAAAAACTAATTCCTTCGTTGAGGATTACTTTTGAGTATTTATTTAGTTATTTTCAATTTCCATTAACTTGTCATTGATCTTCACCTTTAATGTAGAGGAAAGAAAACCAAAGGAACACCTATGTGAAGAGAAGCATAAGAGAAAAGGAGGTGGAAGGGAGGTAGGCAGGTATATTTTAGAAGATAAAAATGGATATTTTTTTAAAAATAAATAAAAGAAGGGTATATTTAATAGTTGATAGAGGTTTCTTTATTAATTGTCTTTTTTATATATAGTTACAACAGATTGAAATGGGTTTAAACAATTTGGATTCAATTTCTAGTTAGATAAATTGTTCAGAAAAAATTATAAGAAAATAAAATAAAAAATAAATTAATTTTTTCATATATTAAAAATTACTTGTGCATATTAGTCTTTTAGATAAATTAAATAAAAATTTCTGCAAAAGTTGAAATTTATAAGAAAGTTTAATTCATTTTAGATTTTTATTTTCTTTTTTATAAATATTTATAAAAAATATCCCAAGAAGACATTTTTGTAAAATAATATTCTATCGTCAATTTCAAGTTAGTTTTTAAAAGATACAATTTAGAGGAATTTTATATTAGTTATAGGTTAAATATTTTTTTAGTTATCATACATAAAATATTTTTTTTAAAGTTGTTGGATTTTTTAAAAAAATATTTTTATTTATTTATAATTTTTAAAATTTAAAGTAATATT
>JAMLFT010008660.1:0-13478 GCA_026544285.1 Pachyrhizus erosus | reverse complement strand
AATTTGTAGTCTTTTACCAAGATTATGTATTTTCCTTCAAAAGCTAATATATTATGTAAATATTTCAATTATTAATTTTATTGTAAAAACTTTTAAAATAATTTTGTTTTCTTAACAAAAAAAATTTTATAGTTACGTTACCTCAATAATTATAACATAATATGATTAAATGCATCATATCTAATGTCATATCCAATTTATAAGAAATGAATTCATATTTCATCATAACATAAGTCTCATTCTTATTACCAAAGTGAGGAGGTGGATAATAACTAATTCCTAAACTTAACTCACCTAAACTTTTTGTCAAAAAAATTATTATAATCAAAACTAATGATTTTTTAAAAAATTTAGACCAAATAAAATTGTGTTTATAAGATTTAGAAATATATTTAAGTTAAATTTTTTATATAAAAAAATTAGATTGAATAGGAAGAAAATACAACTCAAGATAAGAAGTCGTCCAAAGTCCAAACCAGCAATGGAAAAGTACATGAGTATGAAAAATTAAAAAATCACCAAAGCTGCCCAATCTCTATCCGTATCTGAAATGGAACTTCTATTGAAACAGTAATCTTAATCAGAGGTGGAATCAACTTATAAGAAAATTCGTCGAAAGCAGACATTACAATTTAGGGGAGTTAGAGGTGATATTCACTTCGAAGAATCTCTGCAATAATGCGCTTCCAAGCAAGAATTCATCACTTGGACATAATGCCCACATAAGTGTTAACCCTTTCTTATTAGATTAAACTGTCCTCTGCTCATAACTCAGATTCAGAAGGTAGTACAAGTTACAAAACGAAATGAAGCACCAAAATTCAGGAGGTATTACACATCAATAAAAACAAATGCAGACTGAACCGGTAAATTCAACTGTATTAAACATTCCAAATTATTAATCTCGATGTAAAAAGAATTCGTTATGTTTGTCAATGTACAAAGGGAAGCCTATCCATGACATTAGAAAGATGGATTTAGAATTGATAATATCAATGACAATGCTTGCAGGATTATTAAAGTCTACAGTTTTTCATTTATCTATCTGTGACACTAGATATTTATCTAGCTTGAAACCTGCTATCTCAGCCTCCTTGCAGAGCTCTTTGCACTTTGCTATCCTCCCAGAGGCCATGTAAATTTGAAGCATGTCCTTGTATAAGCCAAAAGTGGGAGAAAATCCAGCCTCTTTAAGTTTTGAAAAATATCTCGTGGCCCTAGATAGATCATTCAAAGCAACAAACAGTTTTATTACCACACGATAAGCAGGAAGGTCAAAAAGGCAATTTGAAGCCTCCATCTCCCAAACTACAGACAATGCCTCTCTGTATTTCTTCTCTGTGTAACGGCTGTGAATCACAGAAGTGAACATAACTACGCTAGGTTGATAGCCAGACTGCTTGAACCAACCAAAAAGGCTCTCAACTACTTCGAATCTCCCCATCTTAACGCAAACTTTCATTATCGCGGAACAATCTTGATGGCTTAAATTCAATTCATCTCGTTCTCCAAGTTCATTCAACAAGGGCAACACATGCCTGTGTCTGTCAGGATTCTTTCCAAGTTCTAATATTAGCTTAGCATATATGCTGGAATCCAACATTCTTTTATCCCTTCTGGCAACTACTAGAACCTTCCACGCAAGTCTAAGGTTTCCTCCTTTTATAAAACCCTTAATCATGGCCTCCAACACAGCTCGGCTTGCCAAACCAGTATACTGGTCTAGGTTGAATGGAAGTTTTAACTCATGGTTCCTGGCCAAGACTTCAACAGTTGAGGCCAGAATCCAATCATCCGGGAATAGATGAGGTTGATTTTGTGCCCATAAGAATGTTTGCAGAGCTCTCTCAGGGAGTCCCATATGACCCAATTCCCTTATTGTCAATGACAGGGACCCTTTCCTCAGGAACTGCACCCACTTTCCAAGAATTTTAGAGACATCTTCATCTGGATCGAGTCTACTTATTTCTCTTGCTAACCTAACTAGGAAACTAGGGCTTTTATACACTTTCTTAGCCATAGAAGCCCGGGAAGAAACCACAACTGGAGCTGACAATTTTACTTGGGTTTTTGGTGTTGGTAGCCCCAAAGGTCGAAGCTTGTAGGGAACTGGAAGAGGAAGAGGCCTTTCCCGATGTAATTTGCCAGGTTTTTGCGGAATTCTACCTTGGAAAAGTGATGAGATTGCTTCAAGCTCATCTGATTCCCAAACAACACCAGTATTTCCATCTTCCTCTTCATCATCCTCTTCATTGATATTATCCTCAGTTGGTTTAGAGGTGGTGCTAGGCTTCTTCAAGAACAGATTAACACCAAACTCTGGGGGTTGTTTGGGACGCGGCCGATACCGATTGTCCTTTGGTGGTCTTCTCCTTTTTGAATGTGCTACTAAAGTGACACTTCTGTAGTTGCAAAAAGTTCTTCCCACCGGAACAAAATGCACACAAGGAAATGACATTGCGCAGTCCATTATTCAGAAGTAAGAATTAAAAATGCGACTGTTGCTATGTCATTCAGAACCTGCAGCAAAAATTATCCTCATATATGTATATAATCATCTGAATAACCGAGCAGGACTTCCATCAAACAAATGGTGTGCATATTTCAGTACCTTGGAACAAGCGGAATTTGCCACTGCTTATAGGAAAGAATTCAACTTGCCAAACTGGGTTGACATATCCCAATTGCCTAAACACAGAAACGGCGTTTATTTCATTTGGGTTGGGTTCGTATACATCTTCGACCTTTTAGCACCTAACTCTTCTTCTGTCGGCCTGTCACTAAACGGCAACACTAAATTAATTTTTATTCTCTCCCAAGAGATTTTATGTTGTTCAGAAATTGCAGTTGATGAATAAATTATCAAGTAGGTCCATTGTAAATAACTAAATTTGTAAAGAACTGAGCATAAGTACCTGGACAAGAGCCTATTTTTTTAATAGAGGTTTCAAGGGACGATAAGGGTCTGTGTTCCCTCCAGAATGCATGATACAAAGAAAGTTAAGATTTGCTCTTATAGTTATAGCAGATTTCGTCATACAGAGTTGAAAACGAGGCACGGTAAGGGGAATCCATAATTTGTGATTTAGAACCAATTTTCTTTCAGTTTTTTTTATTCATTTTTAATCAGTTTTATTCTGAAAAAAAAAAAAAAAGGTGACTACGTCTTTCAAAGTGTAAGACTGTTATTTAGCCTTAATAAAATTCAAAATAAGTTTTTATTCTATTACTTTAGTCTTTTAAAATTAAATATTATATCCTCACTTTAATTTTTGAAAATGTGTTAATGTTATCATTTATGACATACAATGTTTTTTTAAATTAAAGTAAATGATATTACAATTTTAGGAATTATTTTTTAATTTTATTATTTTTAGAAATTAAAATGACAACCTCTCATAATTTTAAAGACCGATTTGGATATTTACCAAAAAACATTAGTAAACTATCATTTTCATCTTTGACAGAAGACATTGTTATAATAATTTTTTAAATAAAAAAATGTTAAATAAATGTCAAATCTTAAATTTTATTAGTTTTTTTTTATCAAAATGTCTAATGACACTTATAAAATAACATGATGTTAAAAAAATAGCACTATAACAATGCATAACACATAAATAACAATCAATCACGCATATTTAAAGTCTTTTAGCTAAATTTATTAACGATTTTGAATTATCAACACATCCTCTTAAAATAAAATGACATTGATAAAGTCTTAAGCATTTTCTACATTTTTTTCCTTTATAATTTCTCTATGAATCAACTCTAGCTCAACAATAATCCATATTGAAATGACCCCATCTAACCATAACGAATATAAGTATAGTAGTGTTAGATAAAACACAAAAACTGAAAGGTTTTAAAAAAGGGGTGAATAATGGTGGTGGTTAAAAAGGAAAGAAAGATTGATGTAAGTTGAGTCTAAAGAAGAAGAAAAGCTAATGGTAGTGAGGGCAAGAAAAAAGAGATGGAAGACAAATGATGTTCTCCCTATGAAGAGGAAATGATCTACCTAAAGTGGAGTGAAAACTTTATCTTGGAGGGAGAAGTCTCTCCAAAGGAGTGATTGCTGCTACTCAACTTTAGAGAACTTGCATCACTAAAAGGTCCCCTAATTTCATTAGCTAAATTAGTCTATGCCAACATAAACTCATTAGTAAAGTTGTTATGTGACATGTAGAGGTAATTTGTTTAGCCTATAGACCAAGTAAGTTAAGATTAGTTAAAATGTTGGTTTATTTAAATACGAATTTATTTAGTCTAATTTGTTTAAATGGTGATTTAATCAATTTGAGTTCATAAGATGATTGACTACTTTATATATCAATTATCATTTTAAAAAAATATTATTTATTTTTTTATAATTTTATTGATGGATAATTATTACTTGATATTTGTTAGTGCATATTTTTTTTTAATATTTGAATATTTATAATTTTTTGATATACAAAGTTAGTGATATTTTTTATTGCTTTATTTAATGTTTGAGTGACGTAGATGAAGTTTTCCTTTAAATTTTACTATTCATTAGTTCATGTATATTTTATTTTATTTATCATTAATATTTTGTTAGACAATTTTTAGCAGTTTTTATCAATTTTTTAATAATTTTTTATGTTTTCATTTTTTATTTTTAAAATCTGTTGGCAATTTTTTAATTGTTTAATTAAAGAATGAAAAAAAAGTAATTATCTACCAACATAAAAATTGAAATACCTTACACAGATATTCAATTCATAAAATAACCCGTCAAATTTATAAGATTTTCATATATTCTAATAAAAATATTTATTATAAAAATTAAAAAATAAGTACATGCATATACTAACTTTATAACATAACCCTCCTTCTCAAAATAAATATTCACAATTTATACAAATTTTTTTTACTTAATAATACTTATATTTTCATTATTATAACTACTATACTACGTATGTTTCTTAATATTATTTTAGTCAAGTATAATCTTTTAAATTTTTATATTATTATAATTGATTTTTTTTTATAAATATATGTATACTTAGGTCTTGTTTGATTTAAAAGATAGAAATAATTTTGAAAAGTGAAAAATAAGTTGGTGTGTTTGTTAGGTGAGAATAAAAAGAGAAATAATTTTAAAATCGGTGAGATCCATGTGTTATTTCTTATCTCTTATTAATTTTTTGTTAACCAAACAATTTTACTTTTTATTTTATTTTTTATTTATTTTCACTCTTTCTTTTTATTTTTTTTATCTATTTTGTGTCTCTCGTCTCTCCTAAATAAAACAATAAAATTCTCAAATCATCATTTTACACACAAACAACATGGGTTATTTGAAAAAAAAACTATTTGAATAGACATAAAGTAAAATGATGTGATCATTCATATATAAAAAGACATCAATTAAAATGATCATATGTCTATTTATAGAAGATGCACATAAAAAATAAAATGATTCTTCATATAAGATATTAAGTAAAAATGATATAATTACAAAAATTATCACCAGATATCAATAAAAGAAAATATTCCATTAATATAACTTTTTCCTAAAAAAAATAATGTATACGTTAATTGAATTGATATGATTTTTTATATAAATAAATACAACATGGTTATAAATAAGAACACTTTTCATAAACAAATTTTATTCTATTCTTATTTCATGTTTTAAATACTCTCATAAATTCATTTGTCTTTATTTTTTATGGAGAAGGATAAAAACAGAATTATCACTATGTAAAAATCATTATTATCAAGACTTAAGCTTTGAGAATAGAAACCATATTCAAGAGTCTTCATTATATTATGAAAAAAAATTGTTATCAACTCAAATTATACTTAAGTTTTGATATTGATAAAGGTGAACTAAATCTAAAAAATAATGTTTATTCATACTTTTAAGAGCCTTGTACCTTTTGTCTCTTATTTTTTATATCTTTCAAAGATCCATTTATACTATATATATGAACACTGGTGTTTAAGAACCCAAAAAAAAATTTAATAAAAAGAATTTTATCCCTTTGAATGATAAAAAATATAAGGTAGAAAGATAAAAATAAAAAATCTGTTTATACAATGTCATATGTATTTTACTTGAATTGAGTAGAATCACTATGAGTAACAAATTTCTTTTTGAATATTTAACAAAATTCATAAGTAAGATTTAAACTTAAAATTACCAGTTAAACTAAAATTGTTACAATAAAGGATGAATAGTGTACCTTCAATTGTTTTGATGTAACAAAGAGTCTTAGGCTATTATAAGGAAGTTTTCAAAATCAAACGCATAATAGATAAATCACTCGTCTTATGATGAGATGAAATGCACTAACTCATATATGTTTGTTGTGTAGTTTATCATAAATGCAAGACATTTATGAAGCATATAATTTGATGTTCTCTCAAGATCCTTTAATATAAAGTGTTAAAAGGAAGGTCAACTAGAAGTATATTCTCTACCATATGATTTGAAGTACGAGAAGGGAAAGATAAGTATAATACTTTTATCATTTCAAGATGATTAGTTGGTAAAATACATTGAATGCTTCAGTGACCATTTTCTCTCCCTTAGAAGGCAAGAGTATGAAGAATGAAGTTTTTCGATATTTCATACAAGAGATATATTTTAGGAAGCTCCTATATAAATACTAGTGAAAACTTATACAATATATAAAAAAAGACTACATATAAAATCTTAGTAAATTCTCTTAAGCTACATAGTTTTTCTTGTACTAAGTTGTAAATTCTTTGAGTTCAAATATAAGTGCCTAGACTTGCACATGTAACTTATTAGATGATAGATAGTCAATAAGCCTTCACCCTTATCCAATTTCCTAGTAATTTTGGTAGAAGTTTAAAGAAGTTTTGTAGCAAAGAATACTTATGGATTGTTTGAAGAAGTAATTGTAAACATTACTTGGGTTTAACTAAAAGTGATTTGGAAAAGAATTCTTGTAACTTGAATAATAGTGAAACATGGTAATTAGTCAATAACTAGACGTAGTTTTAATAATAACAAACTATTGTAAAAATCTTGTATACTCTTTTACGTTGCTTTTGCTATTTGTGGAACTAACCTTGTGTTTAAAACATCTTATTTATCTTGTTTTAACAAAGGCTTCAATATAGAAGTTTTTCTTTTAGCAAGTCATAAATAATTAGACGAAGTCTTCATCTTTAAAAAGGATTTGACACCCTTCTTTATGTTTCCTAATGTCTTACAAGTTTTTTTTTTATTCATTGATCCAAATGCTCAATGAATTTTTTTATTAAATTATTTTTTTATCTCTCTTTTTTATTTACATCATTCAATTTAATTCTTCTATTTTTAAAATGTTCAATTTGATTCTCTAATATTAAAAAAATTAATGTTACTTTTTTATTCAATTCATTAACGTCATTAGTGTCAATTTGGACAAAAACATTTAATATTGTTTAAAAAAATTAGAGAAATAAATAAAATATTTCAAGAATGAAAGTATCAAATTGAGTATTTGTAATTAAAATATAAAAATGAAAAATAAAATTATTACAAAAGGAAGAAGAATGAATTATTTAATAAAAAATAATAATAACTAGGTAAAAGAAAATTTAAATTTATCTAATAATAATTTAGATAGATGAAAAAATTATAAATAAGAAATTAAATTGCTCCTTTGGTAACCATTTTATTTACGTTATTTAATTTGATTTTTTTATTTTTTAAAAATATTCAATTTAATCCTCTAAATTTTAAAAAATATTCATTGTTATTTTTCTGTCTAAATTGACACTTATGAAATTAGAAGATAAAATAAAATTAAATATATTTTTAAAAATTAAATTATCAAATTGAATATTTTTAAAAAAATAAAAATACTAAATTGAATAATATAAATAAAAAGATGAACATAAAAACAATTTAACAACTTCTTTTTATTTTTTTAATGCACTGTTGACCACTGACTTGCGCGAAAATTTTCAAAAGTCAAGCTTTTAATATAAAATACTGAAGATTTAGATTTAATTTAATTGAAGAACTGTGATTTATTGAACTTTGGTGAATTAAACAACCTTCAACAAACGAATGCGTCAGAATACTATTTATATTTGAAGGCTCACATTTAAGGAGATTTAATATAATTTAGTCATAATTGAAATTAAACAATTTCAACAAAGTTGTATTTAATTTGAAAGTTCTTGCAACTAAAGCATTACACTTTTTATTGACAGAAGAAAAAAGTAGCACCCTTTATGGCTTTTACTTCTTTTTGTTAAAAGATAACCAATGAACCATATATAAAATTAACTTTGATTTTCTTCATTTGCTAATTCTTATATTCATCTTATACTTTACTTTATTTCTCTCTCTTTATTATTACATTACCTAATTAAATTTTTTTTTTATCTCCTTCTTCTCTCTTAAAGCATATAAAAAAAATCTTTTTTTTAGAAACAACCAAAATAGAAAGTGAAAGAAAATACAACGAAAAGAAGACAGAAATTAAGAGGGCAACATACAATCATCCATAGCAGTTGACCGTATAGCGGTGACGCTACCCTAATAATTACGACATTCAGACAAAAATGTTCAAAATTAAAAACAATTTAATTAATTAATTACTATCTCCATTTCAAAATAATTGCAATTTATTTTTTTTACATAAATTAAAAAATAAATAATTTAAGAAAATAATACGAGTTCTTATCTTTTTACTTTTCTCTTATACAACCTCTTCTGTTCCAAAACTCTGCTGATCATACCTCCTCTGCTTTTTCCTTTCCCCTGTAGAACTACATGCACATAAAAATTCACAACAAATATAATAATATTTTCCCAAACACAGCACAACCAGGAATAAATTACCACTAAATTTCTCAAAAAAAAAACCCATTAAATTAACAGTTTAGAGTACATGAAGATTTTGATAATGATTCATGAGAGTTATACAAAGAGAAGAAGCAAAGACAATAATAGACTAGTAGTGGCAACCATCCCTGTCCATTTGTGCACAGTGGTTAAGGCTGAATTATCTTCTGGCTTGTGAGGAGGCTTTCTGTAGTAGAATGGAAAGTAAGGTAGAATAGGGTCCGGTGGTGGTGGGGTGGCGAAACCACCACCGTTACCGTCGTTGCCGCCGCCGCCGTAGGGTGGTGTTGGGTAATAAGGGTATGACCCGGAAGGTGGTGGATACGGTAATCCGGGTTGAGGTGGTGCTGGTGGAACAGTGGAACCACCTGAAGGAGTTGTGGGAGTAACCGTTCCGATGGGTGGTGGGTAACATGGATACGGGCATGGCGGGTTGTCGGTTTTTGAGGTTGTCGGAAAACATAGGAGAATTATTGAGAGCAAGAAGAGAGTAGATGTTTTTGTTGCTGGGTTTGGATGAGTGGAGGACATGTTGGGATGAAGAAAAGCGAAAAATAAAAAATGGGGGTAGAAGGAACCGAGTGGGTGTGAGTGAGTGAATGAATGAATGGAGTTAAGGTGAGGAAAGGAGTGAGTTTGAAGAAATGTGTGTGTGGTGGTCTTATTGGATGGCTACGGGTGTTTTGTCATATTTCAGCAATGGAAACAATGCTAATTACTAAGGATTGAAAGTGATATTATAGCGACTTGGATGTGATTATTATGTGTAAGGACAAGTCAAACTTGGACTTAAAGCTGTTAGAATTTTTGGTCATGGTAATTAATGAATCTACTTAAAATCTTAATTGGACTTTGCTTTAGTTAGTTGGTGTTTTTTTTAGGTTTTGCTTTTCCTTGTTCTTAGCATAATGATTAAGAAATTTTTAATAAAAGTTTCATTTTATTGAGTTCTTAATTATTACGTACCCTAATTGTAATAAATAGATACCAAAAACGGTATACTTGCATTTAATTGGACAGAGGAAAAATCAAAGCGGAGTTGGTGAAGGATGGTGAGGCTGCAGGGACAGCAAACTCCTATATTTGACGTATTAGAAATTAAGATTAGGATAAAAAAGCACTTGTATTGTTTGTTTGGAAAGAATAATAATGATTGCACAATGCACAATGCACATGATATGCCTTCGACAAAAGGGAAGGATACATTGCAAAATTCATGACCTTATAAAATACTATCAAACTCTGGTCTCAATTGATTATAAACAGGGGGTGTCAGTTGGTTCAATAGAAAGAAACTTCCAAGTTCTGAAGTTATTTTAAGCATCTTCAAATTAAATGAAGTTACTTAATTTGATAGGTCACAGCTAGCTTCAACTATGATATTAATCTAAAAAGTAATATAAAAAGAATAAAAAATAGACTCTTGCTACATATGCTTCATGCCTTGAAGAATTATGTTTCTTTGAAATCAGAAGTATAATGAACATTTCTAGGAAGTAAAACTTTCTTTGCTCTGGCATATCCATGGTTATATCTAATTTGAACTACATGTAAATATTTATCATTTCTCTGCTTATATGAACTTCAATTCAGTGCCTCCCAAACTCCTTTTTTGATTTTATTCTTAATTTGGAGAATATGTGGTAATTGGTGAAATTTAAGCGAGCAATAATGGATAGACAATGACATTATGGAGTATCCATCTTTTCATCAATAAACAAACCAACACAATTTTATTTACCATAAAATGCATGCAATCAACGCAGCATCCTTAATCGTTAAGTTGAATTAAATTTGAATGATTAAAATCTTTTACAAGTAGTGCAGCCATTATGCCTTTTCAAATCTTAACTAGCAAAGTTGGCTCCAGAAAGTAATTTAGGTCTTCTTTCGGAGGAGTGAACATCAAATCTGGATGACATCAAATGACAGTAACTACTGCTGGTTTTGATTGCTTTTGGTTGTTATGTGTCTGCTAAATGAAAAGGATGCTTATCCTCAACGAAAGACAAGGGATGGAAGTTCATTTTTATCTTTTTCAGATAATTTATAAGATATATCTGTGCTTTGATTTTTCTACAGGATCATGGTAGCAAGAAGCCAAGAACATACTACTTTCTTAGCTACATGATGCACACTTTGTATGCTGTGATATTCATTAGTCACTAGCAAGGCCAATTAATTTGTTTCTAAATGAATAACAACTATATCCTCTCAACACTTTTTATAACAAGTTGATGTATAAATGGAGAAAAGTATAAGATAAAATATGTAATATAATGGAAAGAAACAAAAGAAATATTATACTTTTTTAGTAAAAATAAAAAATTATATATTTAATAAAAAGTTTAAACTTTTTTCCAAACTTTAAAACCCGTTATCAATTTATTATAGCTTTTGTTTTTATCATCTTTCGTTCTGAAGATAAAATCTTTTTCGTAGAAAGAACCTTGCCAAAAAAAACAGGGAAGACCAAAAGCTATCTGGAGCCGGTCTTCACGCCATCATAAGTGAAATATTTCTATAATATTTTTTAAGAAATGTTTGTACTTTGTAGTATAATTTTTTAATATATTTTTTTAAGTGAATTTAAGTTATATAGCTTTTATTTTTGGTACAGAAGTTATATAGGTTTTATTATAATAGAACTCAATACAACTTAATAAAATTTATTTAATATAAAATATATTAGAAATATGATAAAAATACGTATTTGTTGTGATCGAAATAAATACATGACTTTTTTCCGTATTTTATTATAAAAAATTATTTATTTTTAAGAATATATTTTATATATAATTTTTTTATTTCATGTTAAAGGGTGAAAATTTTATTTTCTTGTGAGAATGAGAATTATTTTTTAAAATAATTTCTCACTTTTGTTATTTGAAATCAATTTAAAATATTTTAAAAATTGTGATTAGTTATTAAACATTTTTAATAAGAATAATATTTTCAGTAATAATGTTCTTAAAAATATTATTTTCAAGAATGAAATTTGTCCGCGAAACAAACGCTTCTAAAGAATATATATATATACATATATAACAACACAACCCCCACAAAATATAATATGCTCATGATGGACCAAGTTACAAATCTTTATCACAACTTTTTATGAACAAAGCTACTAATTAAATTTCAAACTCGGCATACTCTACTCTGTAATTTTCATTACAAAGTTCCAAATTCTCTGCTCAATTTTTTTCTTTTTATATTTCTTCTAATTCTTCAATGCAGTTATTTATGTAATTTTTCTAATTCTTATGCACAATTATTTATTTGATAATCAATTACATTCATATACTATCACTGCATTAACTATACTTTAAAAGATCCAAAATATTACTAATTATCTAAATAAGAACTAGGATGAAATGGACCAAACTACATCATGGACTAAAAGTTCAGTTTCTTTCATCATAATAAAGACCTAGCTATTACTGTTATTGCATCTAAATGTAGTTTAGTTATGAACTTTTCTAGGTAGATACTTGGTTTTAATCAAAACAGGGTTGATTCAAGGACTTGGAGAATCAAATCATAGAGGAGCATGTGGACAAGTTTACAATTGAAGGTAGTGTCCAATTTGCTGACTTCAGAAGTGTAATTCAAATCACCAAAACTCATTCCATACGCAAGAAGGAAATTGAAGAACAGCTGGAGAAAAAATAATGCATGAGAATGAATGATTAGACGCGTGCCCCATAACCGAAACACCATGTTGTGTCACATAGCCTCACTTTGTTGGCTACTACAATAAAAGAAAGCTACAAGGTCTAATATTTTAATGTTCAATATTTGATCCAATTAATAGTCTGCGTTTAAATAGTGAGTTTGGTTTTCCTATCATGCTTAGTAAGAATTTTAGTCCTAAATATTAAAAAAAACGCATTTGGGTTAAAAATATCATAGCATAAAAGAAATAAAAGGTGAATTAGGTGGAGTATTCATTTTAGTTTTACTGAATCTCATTGTGTCGGTGGAAAAGAAGATGGAGTTGGTTTCTTGTTCCTAAACAGACACTTATTTGACGTGTGATAGTGGTTATAGCTACCTATATATGATTCCACATCAGTTGAACATTTCAAACGATTCTATTAATAAGTTTTGTTTTCTTCTTTGGGTTCATGCACATGTCTCCAAGTGCGCAAGATTCCCATGCCAATTAAGCCATCTATATATTTAGTTCAAGTAGCTTTACGGATGGATAACTTGCCAATTCCAAGTTGGGTAAAAATGAAAATTTTAGTAAAACTTTTAACTATTTATGGATAATAAATTCAGAAATTAAGTGACTCTTTTTTTAAAACCGTTTTCTATTAAAAATAAAATAACAAAAATACTCACTATTTGATAAGAATGGTTTTTTTAAATTTAATCTCTCTCTTTTAGTTAGTCTTTAGAATAAAAACTAGCACATTTCTAGGTTATTTTGCTTATTATTATTATTTTTGTATCATTCATGTTTTACATCTTGTTATAAGTCTATTTTTAAAAAAAATTATTTTATAAAGGATAAATTATATTTTAGGTCTCTTTAAAAATAATAATACATGAATTTAGTCATTCTAAAAATTTTATATTATTTTTGTTTTTTTAATTTTAAATATATTTTTTTCTTTAAATTTAAAATTAT
>JAMLFT010008659.1:0-13479 GCA_026544285.1 Pachyrhizus erosus | reverse complement strand
TATATAAAAATATTATTCATTTTGTATATTGTATAAATTAAACTACTGATTAATAATTATTTTTTTAAAATTAATTCATGAAAGACTATTTGTTGGTGTATCTTAAATTTTAAATTTTAAATTTTTTTATAATGTATGTAAAATTGTCTTATTACTAAATGTTAATAAAAAATATTTTTTATTTTATTTTTATATGTATCAACTGTAATGAAATAATTATAAACAGAATGTTAATAAAGTAGTTTTTTTGTTATTATGATATAATAAATATAAAATATTCATTAATTTTTATCTAATTAATATCTATCAAAAATTATGATGGATGTAATATATTTTTTTTAATTACATTTTTTTATTTATAAAATTTAAGATTTTACGTAAGAAATCTAAATGTAATTCCACTTAAATCAAACAAATATTACTCTAGTGAGATAATTTGATGACAAGTACAATTATTTGTAACCTTTAATATAATAATAACAAAATATAAAACGAACAATGTTACCCAAATACTTGGTCGAAGAAGAAAAATAAATACAATTACATTTACAATGAATACTATAAAAACAAAATAATATTTGTCTAAAAAAACATCATTATCTTTATAATGAATACTTAATAAAAAATAAAATGAAAAACTTTCTCTTTATAATTGGTGCTCTACTTCCTTTAAAGACTCGTATCATGACTTTTAGTTTTGGAGGTATCTTGCTTTAAGCAAAAAAATAAAATAAAAAAATTATATCAAAAAGTAAAAGAATAAATAACAGCCAAATGTTATTATCTCCACAAATAGCTCAAATAGAAACAATGATTTTAATATTTAGATATCTAACTTATTAAATTTTTTTATTGAATTAATTTAAAATAAATTGTATCTTATTTAATAAGTTTAAATATGAGATAGAATTAATTATTTTTAATTTTTTAAAAATGATTTAAAGAATATATGAAATATTTTTTTAGATATTTTATGTTAAATTAAAAATATATTTATTTAATTGTATTTACAAAGGTTAGTTCTAAATGTAAACTATAATATAAGTACAAGTGTTTTTTTAAAATTACTATACAGTAATTTATCAAAATAATTATTTTTCTTTCAAATTCTAAATTCTTTAAACCTTAAATAAACTTATTAAAAGATTTTCAAAAGTATGTTTTTTATTAAGATAAGTTATTTTTTTGAAAATAACCGGAAGAAAACACACTCATAATCTAAACCAATTTTAATTGGTTTGGACTTGAATTTTCTTTAATATATATGTTCATTAAAATAAAAAAGTACAATTTAATTAAAAAAAATCAAATTAGTATAATTTTCAAATATTTAATCACCATACCTAATTTAAAATACCAACATGAATCAAAATTAATTACAAATTTTATATGTCAAAACGCAAGAAAAATAATTAAAATTGAAGTAAATATCACGATCATGAAAAAATTATCATGCAAAATAAATAAATAAAATAAAAAATAATTTATATAAAAAATTATGAAAGTTTATTTTAATTTTGTAATGAATTCTTTTTTCTTTTTTGTCTAAATCCATGGTTGGCTTAAATATTCGAAATTAAAATTTTAGCTTGCATAATAATCCTTTAAATCAATGTTTACTTAAATATTTGGAAATAAAATTTGATGTTCCATAATAATCCTATACAATTTGAACAAAGTAGTTAGTAATTTAATCTATTAACAATGAATTGATTTGATTTGTTACTTAAACTAAGCACTATTTTTATTTTTTATTTTTTAACTTTTGAGATGATGCTGACAAACAATAAAAAAAGTTAACCTTCCCAACTCCCAAGTAAATGGAGGGGCAAATTGGTCATTACAGGTGAGCTACGCCTTTTATATTGTCTTCTTTCTCCGTCAAATTTGCCTTCCAATCTTTTGGGTTTTCATTTGCAAAGGAATCATTTTCCATTTGCCATTCGACCTTCTTCA
This sequence comes from Pachyrhizus erosus, assembly GCA_026544285.1. Taxonomy (NCBI): domain Eukaryota; kingdom Viridiplantae; phylum Streptophyta; class Magnoliopsida; order Fabales; family Fabaceae; genus Pachyrhizus; species Pachyrhizus erosus. The sequence continues at coordinate 11,523 of JAMLFT010008659.1, read as the reverse complement.
TCCCTCTAGATCGAAAGGCCAATTTCTTTTTTCTTTTTTCTTTTTCTTTTTATTTTTATTTCATATTCTTTTCCCTTTTCAATTCTTCAAAATTCTCCCAACCAAATTCATGTTAAAACACAGACACATAAAATTTAGTTTTGCATTTTTTGATTACATTTTGTTGGTAAACAAAACAAAACAAAACAAAACAAAACAAAAAAAATTTCAAGTTTTGATCCGTTTTGGTGAATTGGACCGCGTGTTCAATTGGGTTAGTCGAATTTGAGGCAGAGGAATCGTGGGTGTACGAGGAATTTCAATTCTGTTGTTGTCAGAAACGGTGTGTTGTTTGGTGTCAGAGAAAAGCTGGGGACTTGGGGCGGTCGAACCGACCTCGCTGGCAGAGAAGAGATGAATTATAGGGTTTGTGTGGCCGCAGATGGCGATTTGTGGGTTAGATACGGCGGCGGTGGCGGCCAGATTGGTGGTGGCTTCAGCCACGAGAGCGAACATGATTTGGCGCTGATGGTTAGCGATTTTTTAGAGAATGGAAGTAGTGGCACTGAGTCTTGGTGTAGCAGTGATAGCGATTCTGGTCATTCTGATTTCGCTCAACTCGCTGAGAAGATTCAGGTTTGTTTCATTAATTCTTAATTAATTGATTCTATAAAAGTGGTTTTCTTTGTGTTGGGGCCAGGAATTGAAATGGAAACTAGTTTTTTTTTTTCAATCATGCTTGGATTTCCATTTGGAATATGTAATTTTTCCTTTTTCAAAGTAGTCGTATGTGCCTGCTATAATTTTATTTATCTTGTTCCACGTGTTATAAGTTCATTTTGGAAAGACTCTTCTCTATTATGACTCTGTGCATGCGTGTGTCTCAATTGATACTAAATCCCTTTCAGAGCAAATTTTAAAGCTGCTCTGTTGTATCAATTGGGTGTGGATTGTATGTGAGCTGATATTTTCTTAGTCTGTGTAGAATATATGGTACTTTTTGTTTTACCGAATTCCAGCCTTTTATTGATTCTTTACCAACAATTTCCTCTGGATTTTTTTTGGTTTTTGATCGGAGTATCTTCACAGGCATTGCTGTGATAGAAATTCCTCAGGCGCTATCATCACTGGTAATTAAACAGGGTTTAGTTGTTATTTACTGATATCAATCTTTTCCTCCTTGACGTTAGTTGTACTTTTTTTTAACTGTGGCTTTTGAATTTTGATTTCTAGCACCAAGGATTTCATTTACATGCAATACGAGGCGTGGTTGTCTATAAAGTTTGATTATTTAATAAGCTTTGATCAAATGAGATCTTATTCATAAGCTTAACGATGAAATAAGCTAAAAAGAGCTTATAGGAAGGTCATAAGTCACTTACATACGCTCTTTCAAAGCTTTCTAAGAGCATGTTTGTATTGTTGTTGAGCCACGTTGAATGTGAATCTAACGTGAGATAAGGATTTACGTTCAACATTCATGTGCAACATGCCTTGGAAAGCATAAACCAGCTAAAACAAACACCGTAAACCGCTCGGGGCATGCGTCTTAACACATTCATTTGGAATCTCTTGTTTTCATTTGAAATTTTGGATATGATCGAGAAATTCCCACCTGTAGTCTCCTATTTTCTAGCGGTATGGGTGGAAACAGTTGCTACATTGGATTTTCACAAGGTAACAAAATAAAGAAAAAACAGAAAATAGACTCCAAAGAAATATAATTGCCTTTTTATAATTTTACTGTATGAGTGAATGTTTTCCTACTAATTTTTACTTTGGATATAAGATATTGTTGAAAATAATGACATTTAATGTACTGAGGAAATAATATGTTCAGGAGTCTCATGTTGCAATGTATGTAGTGTTCATGGGTATTAGTGTCTAGGAAGTTGCATCGCTTATTGTTGTTATTATCCTAGGGAATAGTCTCTGCTAAGTCTATCAAGAATCTATACATATGGATGATATGCAGAACCTGTGTACTACATATCCTCATTCTGTAAAATATTGTATTCTATCTTGTAAATCAACAGATATTTTAACAAATTCCCTGACTATCTCTCATGTTCCATGACACAGATCTGTAAGCTGTCGGTGGCTCAACATGAAAGCGACTTGCTTTCAGTTGTTCATTCCCTCATACGGTCAATGAATGAGACCAACCTTCAAGTTATGAATTCTGGTCCATGTTATGCTAGCTGTATCAGGTTTTATCTTGTGAAGTTGATGAGAGTTTCTGGTTATGATGCTGGTGTTTGTGCATCTAAATGGCAGGGTTGTGGCAAGGTCCCTGGAGGTATGCCATAGTATATTTTGATTATTAAAATTACAATTCTACTTTTGCTTCATGGATGGCACATCCATCATTAAGCTGCCACCATTGGCTTGCTTGGGGTGGTAAATAATAAAACTTCACGTATTGTCTGCATCAAGTGCTTTTTACCATGTTAAGTAATATTAGGACAGTAAAATGGCATACTCTTTTATATAGTATTATATTATATGTGCTGTTCTGGAATTCCACTGGTTCAATATGCACATATGTTCTTACTTATGCTTTCATTTCAGCTGATGTTTGCTTGTTGAAACTTGTGGCACAGGTGATCATGAATATGTTGATGTTGTGGTCGGCAATAATTCTGGAAGCTCGGAGCGATTGATTGTTGATATTGATTTCCGAAGCCACTTTGAAATAGCTAGAGCTGTCGATTCATATGATAGGATACTGAATTCACTTCCAGTTGTATATGTGGGTTCCTTTACCAGGCTGAAACAATTTCTTGGAATAATGGAGGAAGCCACTAGATCTTCTTTGAAACAGAATTCTATGCCACTTCCTCCATGGAGATCTTTAGCATATCTGCAAGCCAAGTGGCAGTCCCCATACGAAAGATACACACATTCAGAAGGCAATAATATTAGCAACGGTGATTGCTTCGATCACAAGCAATGCCGTGCACATTTGAAGAGGCTGCAATCTTGTCTTCAATCAGGAATCGAAATAGACCGAATGTTGAAGCCAAGAAACAGTGAAAGCAACTGGAGGATGAAGCCTGAGAGATGGAGGCACCCCTTGTTCAGGCCCATTTGACATGTACAGATTTTGGCTTTGAAGTGCTCAAGAGATTGAATGAAAATGATACAGAATTTTGAGGCTATTTTTCACCCTGAAATCTTCATCTTGCTACCTAATAAGTCTGATAAAAAAACGACATGTTCATATAGGCAGCCTTAGCAACAACAATAAGCCATTTTATAATGAAACGGTTCTTTGTTTCTTGTGCATTTGAGGTGTCGCAATTACAGAGTCGAAGTTTTGGTTGGTGTCCAGTGACAATCACCAAGTACTGGGTACCCATTACGCCTGATAATTATTCCTTGCCTCGTATATTTGTTGGGTCTGGGAATTTTTGGTACCATATGTTATGATCCTATCTTTCAATATATATTCTTATGATTAAATTTAGTGAACAATATTTGTCTTTAGCATTTTTTTTTATCAGTTATCTCGATTGTTTTTGAATTTTGATTCAGCACGGCAATAACAAAAGAAAAAGGAAAAAAACGCAACTTTGAAACTTGCAATATTTTAGTTCACATGTGTGCTAGCTTTTGAACTTTTGTTGCTTGAATCTTGATTCAAAGCTTGTACCTTCAATTCCTTTATTTAATGCGATTTGAGTGGTAAGAGATTGGGCAGCCTATCCCATAATAGTCCTTTTCGACAAGCATTCTTGATGCACCATGGACGGAATGTAGGCTAGAACAAAAATTGAAAAAATATCCTAATAATAATATAAATGTTTTATTTTAGACTTAAATGTTTTATTAAAAATAATGTCCATATCTAAAAAGAAGGATTAAAATAAAAAATTTTAAATCTTTGAAAAATTGAAATGAAAAAAATTAAAGGATTAAAATAAAAAAACATCTAATTTTATAGAGATTAAAATGCTATTAAAATCTTTATTTTATGGTTTTATTATTTTTAAAAAAAATTGCTTGATTTTAATAAAAAGATAAAAGTAAATAGTTCTTTCTAAAAGATGTAACATGTTATTTCATTAGATGAAGGTTGTAGTGAGAGAGTATATCATATCTTTCATCGTAGGAAATATGTTTTAAACCATTAGATGTATTAATTTTCAATTGATCATCATATTTGGCTCGCGCAAGTGTTTTACTCTCATATTTTGTGAAACGCATAGAATGAACTTTAAATTTACATCATATATGTCTGGATGCAGAAAAAGCTAGCAGGGAGAAAAGAAAATGGATAAAATAAGAAAAAAAATTAGGAAATGAGTGAAAATTTATATTGTTTGAATTGAGAAAAAAATAGTGAAAATAAAAAAATGAATTTTCACTTTACTTAGATAAAAAAAAAAAACGAAAGAAAATAATACATTGATATAAAATATTTTTTACTATATGAAAAGTAATGTATTTGTAAACATGGCGACAATCAAGAGTAAACTTGGTTTAAACCGAAAAAAAAAAGAAAAAACCGAAAGTTTTTCCCTCCTAAATATTTGCAGACGAGTGAATTAAGAGTTTGTTTTATGGACCTAACATTTCTTTTTTCTTTTTCCTCACAATGTCTTTTTGTGCAACTTAAAGGAGACAAGTGTGTTTTGTCGAGATTTTTTCCAAGACTTTTATCATTCATAAATTTATGAAAACTAAAATATACCAACTTTCAATTGACGGCAAATACACTGATTACATCAAGTATTAAAGTAATAAATAAGATATTAATCTCACAAGACAATTGAACAATCTCATAAATTTGAGTATTCACAATTTTAACGAATGCAATCACAATTGTATATGAGAGCAAAAATTCAAAATGGTAAAAGGGCAGTAATCTAGAATGGCTAAGGTATGAAAATTTTCCTTTACGCTCTATATAGAAACCGAAAAGGATATAATAATATTTAATGTCTATGATTGTAGATTTTTTAGTTTATCTGTAGGAAAATAAAAAAACAACAGAAAACAAAACAAAGCTCTCGACATAAGATTGCCTAAAGCATCAGCAAGGCAAAAGAAACGATCGCGAAGATCAATGACCCAAAAGGAAGGAAAGCATGATCTCCTTGAAGAATCAATTAGTCCAAAGAGTGGTGAGAATCAGATTCACTACTTAGCCATCTTGTTATACCTTTACTCCAAGCAATGTTGAGACCGTGAAAAATGCCAAATAATTCTGCATGAAGGTTGTTGGTGAAGTCACATGATCCTGAATATCCAATGAACCACTGACCAAGACAGTCTCTTAATTGTTATTACTCTTCCAAAACCAGATTTTCCTAGAGATTTCAAATCTGTGGTTGTTACCTAGATGTTGAAGGAAAAGCATGGTGAACCTTGTCTAGCACCACTATAATTTTGCTGATGATTTATTTGCCACACCAAGACTTCTTCATTTCTAGTTCTCCAAATAAACCAACAGGTTATGGAAAATATGTCAGTGGCACCATTAGTTCCTGTTGCATTGGGAAGGAATCACAAGTCAAAAATTCTACAGACACCATAATCTTTTATTTATTATTAGAAGATAATTTAACATTTTTTACAGTGTATTTCAATTAAATGTTTTAATTAATGTGTGTTAGAAGACTCAAACCTTTAGACTATCTCTAATGCAAGAATTAATTTGGATTTTTAACTTTTGTCACTGAATCCTTTATTATTACATACAATTTAAGAACACTTCCTATTTTTTTTTTATCATAATCATAGAACTTAATTTAAATGCTAAATTTATTTTTAGTGCGTTCCATTTTATTTCTGTCATTCTAACTTAAAAAATATTTTTTTAATAGTTAATCAACCTTGGCTATAATTACTTATATAAACAACTTTTAGGAAAGCTCTATAATTATATTTGACGTTGCTTATCTTAATTAAAGAACCAACTTATGCAACCCTTTGAGTTTCTCTTAAGTGTTTTCTTTTTCCTTTAACCGTCTCGTATGCATTTATTGAAGCAAAGGAGGAAATTTGTATAGCCACCCGTCCATTATTATTTTTTAAGTTTTTATGGGAAGGATATTGATTTTCAAAAATTATAATATGTAGTACCAATGTTTGTTGTTTCAAGAAGAGACCAAGTTCTTGAAGCAATTGCTTCTGAGTTTAATTTCGGAATGAAAAAAATGCGAACAATATACTCTTTAATACATTATTTATTATTAATTAAAAATTATTAAAAACATAAAATTATATAAGTCTCACTTTTTATTTAATAAATTTTAATCAAAAATAAAAAATATATGTTATTAACACTCTTTGAAAAGAAAATTTATATAAATAAAAAAAATTACCATTAGAAGAAGTGTTCATCGATAAATATTGTTAGAAGAAATGTTCATTGTCATATATCATCAGTAGTTTTCATAGCCAGATAAGTAAAAGAAGTGTTGAATGCCATTAATAGTTGTGTTGGTTAATAAATACCATCAAAAAGGCTTGTTTGCTACAAGAATTTCTACATTTTGTTACAAATTTCACCTACCAAATGATTTGGTAGTTAATTCATAGCTATTTAACTACTTAATAACTACTGAATTTCTTTACCCAGCTAAAATTAATTTATATATTTATTTCTATTCCAAGTCTAATATCTATTAAAAGAAGTATTTTTTTTTTAATTCATTTCTACGAAGTCACATTATACTCTTTTTCAGTTAGTATACACATTTCACTCAGCCAAACTCTTATAATAATCTTTTTTATATTTTTCCATTTTCTCTTCCTCTCTACAACGTCGTCTTTCTCACTCTCTTTCTTCAATCTCTCTATCTCTCTCTTTGATTTCTTCCATATGTAATATTAGGGTTTGATTTGTAATAGCACAACAAGGAAACTCAGGCGATTGATAAGGAAACTCTTCAACGTTGTCAGAAAAAAGATAATGCCATTCAAAGACAAAATCGCTCACTTCTACAGCGGTGCGTTTTTCTTTCTTTCTCTTCTATTCATTTTCATAGTTCCTTCATTCCTTGTTTTTCTCCAATTCTTCTTTGGCGGAATTGATCTGGTGAAGTTCGTCAAGGCTCCTTGTATTGAATCCTCTTACTTATATCTAATTACTTTCTTAGAAAAAAATGATTTTAAAAAATTAAAAACACCAACGGAAAGTGAGATAGTAACTTGTATTTGAACTAAAGATAAAATTTGAAAATAATGTAAATTAAAATCCTAAGTCACGTTTATGAATAAAAAATGTACCTGGGTTTAGCTTGTCATACTCTTTGAAGAGATATGAAGTTTAAACCCAGGAAAGAGTGACTAGAGATTACAAATAAACAATTGAAACCTGTCTCTTCTAAATAATCACGTAGATCGAATTAAGAGTTTTTTTTTTTATCCTAATTTGATTTATCTTTTCCTCACTTTGTTCTTTTGTGTAATTAAACTAGAGAAATATGTCTTTGTTTGGAATTTTTTTAATACTTTTATTTTTTGTAAATTCATAAAAATTTAAGTGTTAGAGACATAATTTTTTTCTTTCTCAAAAATCACAAAATAATATTTCATAAATACATAATTCTATAAGAAGAGGTTCAATGTTTAAACTTTGAAAAGAATAAATGAGAGAAGGTCATGTTATAACTCTTAAATTTAATTAATTATAACAGATTTTATGAATATTTATAAGAAATTTATTAATTTTCATAATTCCTCAATTCACATAAAAAGAGTCAGTTATATCAAATGAAGTCATATGATGAAAGTAGGCTTAATCCTAATATTTTATAGACTTGTAACAAAATCATAACATAAGTACTTATATATAATTATTTTAAAATATATACTTATATTACATAGAAAAATCAAAACATTAACTTTATTAAAAATGATATGTTTTATTATATTAAGTAAATGACATAATTTTAACATATTTAGAAAATAAAATTAAAAATAATACATCGTATTTTTATTTAATTTACTCTTGTATTATATTTTATCTTTGATAAATTATTATCTTATATTAAATATATACATTTTTTGTTTTTTTATTAATATACCAAGTTTTAATTTAAATTGTGATATAATGTTAATTTTAAATTAAAAAATAGATAATTAAGAAAAATAAATATACACAAAAATAGAGAGCAGTTTGAAATTATTTATAAAGATATCTTTATCTGATTTTAAAGAAGATTTATAAAATACATCTTTTAAGGATAGAAAAAATGATAAAAATTTCTAACTAAAAGAATAATGTTAGTAAAAGTTTTATTATTTAAGTTAGAGATTTAAATTTATAGTATAAAAATATTTTTTTTTTAAATTTAAATTTTAGAATATATTTTTTACCTTTTTAATAGACCAAAACTTTTCATTTAACATATTGTTATATGTGTATTACATGTCAATAAATTAAAATAAAAATTCATTTAATATAAATTTAGAAACGTAGTATAAAAAAATTAACAATTAAAAAATTAATACTCTATGATCATTTATTATATTTAATTTAAATATAGAAAATAATAATAATAAATAATAAATTCAATTTATTTATAAAATTATTATAACTTAATTATGTAAATTTTTAGAAAGTTTTTGAACTCCTCTTAACTGTGGTGCCACGATGCATACGGCTACAAAAGTGATGGTACTTGTTGTCATCTTCGTCATTGCAGCGATATCTTCAGCAAATAGCTTCGTGTTACCTCTTGCGTTGCGTTGCGTTGCGTTGCGTTGCGTTGCGTTGCGTTGCGTTGCGTTGCGTTGCGTTGCGTTGCGTTGCGTTGCTTTGCTTCCACCACCACATTCCATTATTAAGAGATTGAGAACAACTCAAAGAGTGAAAGAAGTGTTGGCTTTAGATATTTGATTTGTCCTTATATGACATCACATACATACAATGCATGATCATTAACTCTTTCCCATCATTTTTTTTCTAAAGAAAAGAAAATTCAAAATAGTTATCATATAACCTTCACATTAAGTAACATGAGAAAAGGAAAATATTATTTAAAAATGATCATAAAATTCTATCCTGTTACCATATCAAGAAAAACGTGACAGGGGTCGTAATAATTAGGAAACCAATATTTGGATCATAATCTCAAGAAAAAAATTGGAAGATAAAATTTATTATAAATAAAAATAATAACAACTATAATATCAAGTCACATATACAAATGAGAGTTGCCTGCTAAATTTAATTTGTGTTGTTGTTGAGAAGAGATTTAAAGTTTAACCTTTAAAATAGTAGTGAGAAGGTCATGTTATAAATATAAATTTTAATATATTGAGTCCTATAAATATTTATTTAAAATTCATTAAGCTTATTAATTTTTTCTCTTGCATGTTGAGTTCGTCACTTTTTTAAAACTTGTACTTTTGTTAAACAATCTTTAAATAAATTTACGAATAAATGAACAATTTAATCTCTAAAATTATATTTCGTCATCACATTAGTTATTAAAATAAAAAAAACTTAATTAAGTTCATAAAATTATTTTTAAAGTTTCAGTGAAATTTCTGAAATTAATTACTTTTTTATTACTAAATATATATTATTGTTATCACTTAAGTTTATAGGCTAAGGATCAAAATAATTAGTAAAATTGAAAAGTTTCCTTATTTTTTGAATATTTTTATGTCATTTAAATTGATAAATTACTAGTTTATAAACTGAAGTGTTAAATATATTTTTAATTTAGAGTATTTAACTTTTCTCTAGCCTTCATTTGTGTTTGGGAAGAATCCAAAACACAGATCGTCAATTTATCATAATTGTTTTGTATATTGTAACTACTAGTTAATTTTTTTTATATGACGTTAAAAATTTTAGATATGTATTAAAAAAATATAATTAATAATATAATTTTTTTTTAAAATATTATGTAACTTTTTATTACATCTTTTAATTTTTTAATTAATTAAATTATTTTTTATTTACTATCTAATAAATTAACTATTATCATTAAAAATATTTTATAAAAAAATAATTAATATTTTATTAATTTTATAAAACGACATATAATTTAAAATAATTTTTTTTATTAAAATGTCATATAAAATGATACAGAGATAGGGATAATTTTTTAAATAATATTAACACATGTGGCACGAATTTCAAAATACTTTTTAAGCAAATTTTCTTCTCTCCAACTTCAACATGTATAATTGAATAATCCAAAAGAGCAAAACAAACAATGTGTTTGTTTCTTTTATCCTTGCTTGAGAAGAGTTGCAAGTGATATTTAGCTTGTACTCTTCAGAAGTGTTTTAAATTTTAACAATAAAAAGAAAAGCGAAAACATCATGTTATAACATAAATTTTAGTATAATTAATTAATGCTATAAATATTAATATAACATTAATTAGTTTTACTAATTTTTTCTTTTGCATATTAATCCAACATGCTAAACAACACCTAGCGAAAGAAATAGGAAAAAAGGAAAAATAAAAATGGAGAATAAAAGTATAAAGAAGAGAAAAATGATTAAAAAAATTAGTGTATTTTCAGGCTATTTGAAATTAGAGAAAATAAAAATTAAATTATTGACTTTTTTCTTTTATTCATTTGGATAAATAAAAATAAAAAGAAATTAAAAAATGATATTTAGATATAAAATATTTTCAACTCTACTCAAATTAAGTAATGTCCTTGCAAGTAAAGTATACAAAGGTAAAATTTGATATAAACAAAATATTGAAACATTTATTTTCTAAATATTCATGCATGAATAAATTTATTATTGAAAATATCAACATTTTTTTCTCACATTTTTTCTATGTGAAATATAAATGAGAGAAGTATGTTTTTGTCTAAGACATCTTTTATTATTTTTTCTTTGTTGATTATCAAGTTACAAATATGAAATATTATGTACTTTGTCAATGATTAATAAAGTTATGAAAATAATATATGGAGAAAATAATCATTCTTGTCAAAACTCAAAAATCAATATTTCTTAAATATATAATTGTATAAGATTATTAAGGTTGAACAAAATACATGAGTTTGTTATAAATTTTCTGATAGTTATCTTTCATTCTTATAAATAAAAAAAATCTCATAGATGTTTATTTTTGTCATGACTAAATTAATAAAATTAACTCATTAAATAATTAATTAAATATTTATTAATAAATAAACACTGGACTCATATCTCTAAACAGAAAATCTTGGATTAGAGCCATGTGAATAAAAAAAAATATAGTTAGAAAGAAAGAATCATTAAATATGATTAGTTGATTTTCTTGATAAAAATTAATTATAAATAAAATTAACAAATACTTAACACCAATGCATAGTGACAAAAATATGTATTTTTAAAGAATTAATAAAAAAAAATATTTTTATATTGTTGATGTTTTTAATTATATTTTAAAATAAAAATTTATTAAAAACAAAATATTATATTGATCTTTTAAGTTTTTACATCTGTTCATTTTTGTTTTTTATGTTTTAAAATTTTTAATTTCATCTTTTATATTTTTAAAATATTATTTTAATAATTTTTATAATAAAAAAATGAAAAATAATTAAAATGAATTTTTTTAAAAAG